>JARHVA010010545.1:0-157415 GCA_037957365.1 Torreya grandis | reverse complement strand
ACTAAGCAAACATACTAGGTTCCATGCATGATCACTAAGGCACACTTTGTCAATGAGAAAAATGCATACATATTAAATAATAGACACTATTGGAAATATTATTAAATAATTGAAAACATCACAAAAATATCCCCATTTTTCATTTATGTCAACATTTGTAGATATTTTCAAAGCCAATAATAAAACTATGCACAAACTCTTTTTCTTTTACAAACACTTTCTTCCCCTTTGACAAAATGACAAAGTGTGGCTTACCTATTAATCTTGAGTACCTTTAAATGTTTTCAAAGACAACATAATGAAGGTATCTCCTTTGAGGAATGATATAAACTCCCCCTATCATTGTGCATACTATGTTTTTATCATGACTACCTCAAACTTTCTCATTAACAACACTCTACTTTGACCATGCACTACTATTTGAAGAAGAAATGAACACTATGAAGAAAATAAGGTGATAACAAATTTATAACACTGACAGGGATTCCCGCTTAATCACCTAAACTTTGGAACCCCTTGAGCATTTTCAGATCATCTCCAACCATCAAGAAATTCCATAGTTGCCTTCAAATTTTCTCTCACAAGGCCACCCATAGAATGAAGAGTGGTCATTATATATATTTATTAAACATATATTATTCATAAATAAAAATTATAAATGTATTCATGGACAACCATACCTTTTTATTTGGAATAAAATGACCAAAAATCACTATTCTTCATACGAGCCTTGCCTAGAGGCCTAGTAGCCCTACCTTAACCTTGCAGAGCCCATAATTTTATGTATATGCATCCTCATGGGTTGAAGTTTCATATCTGGAGTAAAATAATATGCCCCCTCATGAATGCTAGTAATAATCATCCAAATCTTCCTTTCCACCATAGCCCCTTCACAAACTAACTCGCTAATTAACCTTCCATTTACACAAATAATTAACCATAGGTCAAAATATACACTTCGAGATGACTGTAAAGAAATTTTTGAGCACCCTTTTGTCCATTTCAATAGATTAAGTGGCCTCAGTCCTCAAATCCTTTGTGAAGGTCACTAACTCACATGGTGTAAAACCTAGGGCATCAGAGAGAAATAAGGTCAACTTACCACCTTACGATCAATGTTAGCTCTTGAAAATGCTTTCACACTTGGAGGTCAAAAATATACACTTTTTTACTAATTTTTTAGGTTTGAATCCTTTGGAAACCCATAGATCCATGAAATGGTTTTTGACCTGCTAGCCCTTAATAAGGACTATCATATGTGAGAGCCTTCAAAAATATTACACTTGACTTCAAAAGACCATAAAAACATAAAAACATATAGATCAAACCTATATTATTTCAACACACCTTTCTATTCTATAGAGATAGCTTTACTACTCACCAATATTCATTTGACACCTAGAACCAGTGATTTTGTGTGTACATACCCTGTGTATACCTTGTCACTATGCTAAAACACCTTAGAATGATCATGAAATAATTTTGAAAACTCTTATAATTTTTCACATGAACACATAAAATCCAACTTGCTTCCATACTTGATTAACTCTATAGATCTCAAAAACACCAATTTTGCATGATGAAAACTCACTAGGTAGTGAACACTGAATAAAATGGTCAAACTAATAGATGATAATTAAAACTACTTGTGACCAATCCAAAGAATAAAAAATCATGGAATAAACTTGATTAAGTACTATACACACTTAATAACAAACTCACATTCATACTTCATGATTTGACCTATCAAACTAAGCATAAAAATTTGACTAAAACATGACTTTAGAACCAATGTCCCTAAACAAAACTCTTGAAGCTTTTTATCATAAACCTATTGATCAAGCTCATGAAAATTATTTCTTCCCCTTATCGAATGAATATATATTATTAATACAAGGATTGGTAACATAATATTATCAAATTTTCATCAAAATCCATTGGTCCTTAAAGACCAATCAACAAATATACATACCTCTATACTGATTGGCATCTTGTACATCATCTAGATTACACATACTTGCTTCCACAAATTAAAGATGTTTCATAAAAAACATAGGTATAGACACCCACCTATCATAAAAAACTTAGTATAATCCCATATCTCTATGCTCTTAGTTGACTTAAAATCCCACCTCATCATCAATTTGACTTTCATTGAGTTCTTTAGCTTCATTCTTTCCTTTTGACTCAGAATTCTACTTGATCTTCTTATCCCTTTGAGAAGACAAGGATTTCTCTTTAACACTTAAACTTGTAACTTGTTATATCATGATAAATATTACATTTTAAACTTGTTTCTCATTCACCTCCTTGGGTCTCCATTTGTTATGGCTCCTTTTCTTCATGATATGATAATCATTATTTGAAGTAGAATGATGACCATTCCTATATAAACTTATTATGTGACCTCTCTCTTGACACTTGAAAAAAACGAATTTTCTCTAATTATACATACCTTTTGTATGATCCATATGATGACTCCTTGAGGTTTTATTATCCCATTCATGTACCTAATCATTTGGTCTCCTTATTAAGGCATTAAAAAACCTTGTAATATGACCAATCCCTTGACACATGTAACACAACATGCCATGCTTTCCTTATGGACCTATTGAATATTTTTAGTGATAATGTTCTTCATTATTGTCATTATCTTTCTCATAATTCCATGCAAATATCTTACTAGGAGCCTTTCTTTTTCAATCAATAATTCTATGACCAAACTGATGACAAGAGTAACAGTATCCATTAAAGGATTAATCTACCTTATTAAATTACATTGATTTATTTGATTTGAACTTTTGTAGCTTTTGAAGTTTTCCTTATTTAAATTGTCATCCTTATTATCTTCATTATCATTTTCCTTAGTATGATTAGTCTCCTAATTTATCATCATTATCTTCTCAATATTCTTATCCTTTTGAATATCTTCATTTAATCCTAGGCTTGATTTATCATTTGAGATATTTTGATTGCTCATTATATCATTAAGATCAACTATAATTTTATAAAAATTTTGATATGTTTCAAGCTTGCTCATAGCTTGATCTAGTTTCACATACAAAAATCCATCTCTATTTTGTATGTGACACATTTGTCATCCTTACTCTTTATCTCTTTAACAAGGGTACATACCTAAGTTTCAATATGTTGAGTGATCTCATCATGCAATTTGACTTCATTTCTCAACCTTTATTCAAATAACATAATTTTCTCCTCTTAGGACTTGATAAAGGATTCATGCTTTCTAGTCTTGCCTTTTAGTAGCTTCTTCTCTTCCAAGATATTCAAATATTGGTCTTTAAGAGTGATTTTATCATAAGATCTCTACCTAAAGAAAATTCATCTTCATCATCTTAAATATCCATGAACAATGTCTATTTGTCTTCATAATGAGATGAATTATCACTATCAAATGTGTTTTCCTTCTTCTTTAGCAGATGAGTTATTATATTCTTCATGATAAAGGCTCTTAATACCTTTATATTACTCCTTACCATTTATCTTGTTGAATAACTTTCTATACTTACTAGGACCCTTAAATTTCTTGTACTCAACTTCATGATATTCCTTATGAGCTTCCTTAGGTTGAGACTTTCCTCTATCTAGGCACTTAGTTTTAAAAATGACCAAATTTAACCACATGAGAAACATTTGAAAGGAAGCTTCCATTCATACATAATTGATCCCATATTCAATATTATTGAAATCATGGATTCACACTAATCTTCATAAAGATCAAATTCTTCAAAACTTAATTTTTTTTCTTTCCTTTTGGCTCCTTGATCACCTTTAAGACTACTTCCTTCTTTGGTGATTTGTCCTCATTGACTCTCATCTCATAGGCATAAATGATTCTATGTAATTGATCCATATTTATCTTGGGTGAGATCATGGCTCTATTCTATAATACAAATCTTTGAATCATACTTAATGGTAAGAAACCTTAATAGCTTTTGTACAATATTAAATTCTTAAATCTCCTCTCTAAGACCTTTGATCAAGTTTACCACATCATAAACCCTTATAATATAGGATTCTAAATTATCTTCCTCCATAATTTTGAGTCCCCTCAAATTGGATTCAACAAGTCTATAATTTATCCAAATTAACCTTTAAAAACTCCTTAATAGATTATCTATAGATTTTCCCCAAATTTCTTTGGTAGATTTTCAATGGATTACCTTGGTGAACTCAACCTATGATAGGCAATAAATAATAACATTCATAGCTTTATAATTATTCTCACTCAACTTCATGTCAGCTATAATAGTTAGAGTAGTAGGTGTGGAAAAACCATCCATAATAAAATTTAAAAATATCAGAAACATAGAGACATGATGTATATCCTCATACTTGCAATCAAAAAAACATATTTGTGTCCCATTTAATAGTGGTGATTTATTAGTAGAGAAACCACCTTGAATTTGATGAATTTCCATTATACCTAAGATGACCTTCAAGTGGTTAAAATTGTAAATAAAGTATGGACTTGATACCAATTTTTATAGGTAAAATATTTTATATTGGGGTGAAGAGTCATGTAATAAATTCAATTCTAATTTCAAAACTTAAAACTCTCAACCATTCAACATTAGCATCGATGAAGCATATAAACTAGTTATTGCAATGAACAAAGAAACTATGAAAGATAAACACTCATAAAAAATGGATTATGTGGGGAACAATAATTGGGAATAAAAAACACTCTAAAATATGAAAAAAAAAGTGGACTAAATCCCTTTAAAATATTCACAAACATGATATTTTAGTAAAGTACCCACTTCACAAGGAACACCAACCCCTAAGCATGAATAAGCACCCACTTGCTTTAAATGTTGAGTACCCACACAACACATTTTGATATCAAAACCTCTATAAATTTTATTTCCTTTCAATATAATGGATAAATAATGAATATCAACTCTCTTAAACCCTTAACACTCTCTCAAACCTTCATATACAAGACATGCATCCAAAACACCCATTTGGATCACTTTACACTTCTTAAATCATATTCAATAATCAAACCTAAAATAACACTATTATAAAATCATAAATATGACCTATAGGTCATAAAAATAATATTAAACCTACTTTTATCTTCAATATATCCACCAAGAACACTCACACTTCACTATACTTTGCATAGTAATTCTAGAAACCTTCACGTTTATTTATACTCTTTATAGATATTTCATGAACATTACCTTCTTTATCAGCCATTTAACATGAATTTAATTTAATTATTATATTACACTTAAAATATGATAAATATCATCCACATATGTTTACCATAGTTTTGATAGATAAATCTTAAGCACCAACATCTTTCAATTAGGCCTAAGAAGCCCTTATAGGTCCATGGAGACCTATTCACCATTTTGGCACTTCAATAAACAAAAATTCGAAAACAAAACCCCTTAAAATAATATAGGTCCATGACACATGACCCCTAAGATACACTCAAGTTATTATATTCGTCACTACACACCTCTGTATATGCAAAACCTATCAAACATTTGCCTTGTAGAGCAAACCACCATGAACAAACCAAAAGTCAACTTGTAAGTAATTGTTCATATTAAATATGGATTGGTAAAACCTAAAAAATCCATATATATTATCCTTAATTAGTATAAAACACTCTCTAATAGATAATTAACATTGAAACATCCATACACTATAAATAAAAACTCAAACATCCTTCTCAGGTCATTTGCAGACCAAGGTCAAACCCTCAACCAACTTTGGACCACAATAAATGTAGGTGTACAACCATTCAAACCTCAAAATCATTTTTAATATATTTTCCTTAAACTTATATACCAATTTTATTTTTATACCATTGTCAAATTAATATTACATCAAAATTTATAGGCAAAATAATGAGGACTAGTTTTCCATTGTAAATTCAAATATGTGAAATCCAACAATCACTTTTTAATGTAAATTTGACTATGGAAACTAGTGAAATTTGCCTAGGAAACCAAATTTTCACTACATTCACTTTTTATAAACATAATTTCAAGACCTAAAAATTTAATCACGTGATCTAAGAACAAATATTAATAAACCCATGTGACCATTTTGATCTAGGAATAATTTGCTTCCTTAAGAAGATCTGCCATGTTGACTAGGATAACCTAGACCTCCACAAGACTATTCTAATGAATTAACTTCACTTAAATGAGTATAAAAAGCACAATTTAGAACTAATATTACCCCTCAAATATGTCCAACACATCACCAACATCCATCACCTTTCCTAACCAAGCAAACATATCAGGGTCCATGTATGATCACTAAGGCTTACTTTATCATTGAGAACCATCCATACATGTTAAATCATGGACACTCTTGGATATCTTAAGACATCATTGAAAGAATAATTTTTTTAATTTAAATGGATGAATTTGAATGTGTTAGTTTAATTTTTATGGAAAGGTCATGTGAAATGGGTGAGCTTGAAGATGTAGTAGGTAGAGGTGTTAGAAATGGTTAGATAACCATATTCTATGTTAAAAATCTAATCTAAGGTGGAAATTTTGTTATATATTGTATGAAATTTGGGGAATATTTGATAATATATATTACATGGGAATTTATTTGAGTTATTATAGGCATTATTGATCCTAGATAAATGGATGAGTGGATCTATAATGGATATTAGCAAAGATAGATTAAGAGACAAGATCTTCAAAGTGTGGACTTGGAAAAATAAATTAAAATACCCCTTGTAAACTTGTTGGTGAAATATCCTCAATATTAGTATAAATAATAGGTTATGTAATGGAAACTTGTGTTAGAGTTTTAAATTTTTGATTAATTGGTGTGAATGTGGTGGAAACAATGTTAGTATACATGATACTGGTAGCAGTGATAACCAAAAAATAAAATGAAGGAATTATATTTGTAGGAGTAGTAATAGTGGAAACATTAGAAAAAATTATAGAAAAATACACTAAGTATAATTAAGTTATGGAAATTAAATTATTAGTGAGAGGAACAACTGGGGAATTGAATAAATAATAGGAATAACAAATGGAATAATTGAAATGCTAGTATCGGTAACAGAGGTACCCATATGATTTTATTCCCTATTTATTTTCTCAATGTAATAGGGTATATGTATTTTTATATTATATTATATTTTTATGTATTAAAAGCATGAGGAGGATTGGGATTATAATTTATAAAGGTCACTTGTGTAAGAGACTTTTTGAAAATGTCAAATGTAGTTTCTTCTTATATATTTTCCTCTAAATAATCATCTAGATGTTCCTCTACTAGGTCCTCATCTATATATTTATTTTGTATGTTTTAGTAGATAAAATTCAATGATGTCTCTAATATTATGGTGGTCTCTCCTCTAATATAACCTTAGGATATTTTATATTTATAATAATGTTCTTATTGATTTGAGTGACCACATTAGGCCTTACTATAGTATGCATTAGAGCAGAAGGATATGGATGACTCAACATTTGTGCTAGAATTAATAGATTTATAAAAACTACTGATGTAAATTAAATTATGGTATTAGTAATGAGAGCAAGACTTATGTCCATGGGAGGGGCATGTTGCTCTATATATTTATTTTTATAAGGATCTTGAGGACTCTTTCCATTAATTTATCATATTTTTATTATGTACCATCAATATTCTTAGGTTACTTTATTATTTTTGGGGATTTCCCCTCCTTATGTTGATCTATCGTAGTTGCATCTACCTTTTTAATAAAAGGATCATATTGGATCATTTGTGCAATCTGAATGATCATAATTTAGACCTCATTTTAGTGCAACCATGTGAGTCATCATCAATTATGACCATACTTGTTATGGATGTAGAAAGTTATGAGTATACCATGGAAGTTATTTATATGTTGGACTACCACCCCGTTGGGTCCTAATATCTAAAAATGACTAATTTTAAGTGGAAAGAGCCTCTGTGATGAGAATATTTGGCTGGATTTCCCTATATTTTAATTTATGCCTTTTATGGTGAGGGGTATTTTGTGTAATTTTCTTAACTTGGATCTTATATAATTTTCATCAACGCTTTGACATAGTTGATACATTATCTCTTGTTCTATTAGTTTAATTATAACTAGTCTTGGAAAATATAAAGGTGCCACCAATTTCCACTCTAGCATTATAATTGTATGGTTTGGGTAGTACCAGTACTCCCCTAGAGTCTTGATTGATCTTCTAATTTCATCAAATATCCTCAGCATAGGACATGTATTGATTGATTTGTATACCATGGGATAATTTTTTTTTGTTATCTTATGCATAAAATTCCTAAATTAATTAATGTAATAGAGGCAAAATCCATCAAAAATTTTGTTTTCCCCCTTTGTATCTAGGGAGATGTTCTAGTAGAGATCATACTTCCATAAATAAAATTATAAATTTCTATGTGGCATGTTTTGGATGACCCTCTGAATCTTCAAATTATATCTTATGACCTCTCTCAATGCAAGGATACCCTTGCCATATAGGATTATATTCAATTATGGAACCCACAATTCATAAACATGGAAAATGGATATAGTTTCATGAATTTTTTAGTAAACCCATAGTAATCCTAACATCTAGTCTAAATTATGTAATTGGGATGGTGTTAGTGTTCCTTTTCATGACAAATTTAGTAGGGTATTTTTCCAATATTTCAATGTATCTCTAACATTATTGTACTTAAACCATTACAAATATTTTATGGATGTATTTATGTCTATTGTGGGAGATATATAATATTTATCAAAATCCACACCAGATACAAATGTTAGTAGCACTTGACTATTGTTTATATGAAATATGTCCTCTATGCATGTGCCCATAGTTAATATTATGAATAAAACATTAGTACAGGGAAATAATTTGGGATTTTTTGATTATTTATATAATCAAATAGATTTAATAAATAGTAGGTCATCCATGTACTCAATTTTTTCAAGGGTCAAATTTTATTTATCAATATAAATATGAGTTTTTTTGATATATGCATAGATATCTAATTAGTGAGGGAAGGCATTATGCAGATCACTCCAGTAGAATTTTATGTCTTTTAATTCATTCTTAGTCCAAAGCATAATAATGATGGAACTAATTAATTTATTTTGGTTGGAATTATAGTTCATTTTGATGCATAGATATCTAATTAGTGAGGGAAGGCATTATGCAGATCACTCCAGTAGAATTTTATGTCTTTTAATTCATTCTTAGTCCAAAGCATAATAATGATGGAACTAATTAATTTATTTTGGTTGGAATTATAGTTCATTTTGATCCATGTGTTTAATTTGATAATTTGAGCTTGAGGAAATTAGAGAGTTTTGGTTCATAATTTATTTTGGAGTGAAACATACAAATGTCAATCCCATATATAAAAATATTATTCAAGATATTTAAATATAACATAAAGGTTTATTTCAATCATCTTTCCAATTTGAATTTGATATTATGAGACAAATTTTATAGGGGATTTGTTTGACAAGTGTCCATTTGATTTTAATAGTTGTTGTTATATTGCTTAATAATATGTTTCCCTTTTCCTTTATAGCTAAATGTGCTAGCAATAAAACATGTCCTTTGAAAAAATTTAGAGATCATGCATGTCATCTTGTTACTTAAATATCCTTTATACTTTAATCTCACAAGGTTCATGATGTTATTCTCATTAAATATTATGTTTGATTATATCCAGATGAACATGTGGTAATTTATCACTTTATCACTTGATATATATTTTAATTAGTCTCAAAATTATGTTAGTGTACAAAGTTGTGAGATTATGACATGTGGAAGATAAGTGTTTTGAGAAGGACACATGGTGTGATATATTATTGACATGTGGTAGCTTATCACTATATTATTTCATCACCTAGTCATATGCATTGGTGACTTAGAATATTGAGTGAAAGATTATGGAGATTTGAGACGTGAACACTTAATAATATCTCATTTAATCACTTATTCTCAAATATAAGTTAATTATCCATTATATATCAAATACATGTGATGAACCAATAAAGAGACACATGGAATGATCTCATTAGTCAAGTAATCACAAGCCCTTAAAAATTTATAACTTTGGACTATATTATCTTGATAAAATGAAGATAAAACATTTGGAAAAATCTCATAATGTCAATATGTGAAGGTGTGAAAAGTTAAATTTGTCCCCTTAATTCAAATACTAAATAAAGGGGTATGAATACTCGATTTATGATGAGTTCTTATATTATTTAAAGATTGAAAATACCTTAATTGTCATTTGATTTTGAGAAAATAAGTGACATGTGGAAAAACTAAGGTTGACATGTATATCAACTTGATAAACTTGATAAAATCACAATTAGAACAAATCCAACCTTTAAATTAACTTTGGTCATGATTTTAAGCCAAAATTCATGAAATGAAAGTGGATTTTAAAATTTAGGCTTTGGCATATTTGGGTCCTAAAGCCATTTTATGTTTTGATGGGAACTAAATATTAGATTTTTAAGAACAAATGGGTCCATATTTGAAAATGGGGTGTGTTGGTCACAAAAATAAAAATATTGGATAAATCTTTTTAAGAGGTCAATATTCTTAATATCTTGATATCATGTAGAATAGGAAGCTACCTAATCTACATGTCAAATATATTTATATTTTGTATAATGGGATTAATTAATAATACTATTAATATATTATGTAGAATGGGCACATTCCCAATCTTCACCAAGATATTAATAATATTATTTTTATCAATCAAACACATTTTACACATCTATAATAATGGGAATTTTCCCATTCAACACAAAGTTATAAGAAAATTGGCTTCTTTGTAAGAGTCCAATATTATTAATATCTTGATGTCATATAGAATGGGTAGTTTCAAAATATATATTTTTAAAAACATATTTATCTTATGTGGAATGGGATTAATTTATAATATTATTAATATCTTGTGTAGAATGGGAGCATGTCCATTATTCACAAGATATTGAGAATATTATAAATCAAGCCTATTTTAAACAAGACTTATATAAGAATGGGCATGTGCCCATTCTACACAATATAATGGTCACATTCCCATTATTAAATTTAAATAATGGGAAATGTGTACTCATTCTACATAAGGTAATAATATTGTAAATTAAATGCATTATACACATGATATAACCAATATATGTTGACATAACTCTAAGCCAGCTTAGTTACAAGTTAGTAGTTTGAATACTTTATTGACATGAAAACTATGTAAAACCTTGAAATCATAACTCAATTTTATGTATGATACCGATGTCATAATATAAGTATCCTTTATGTATTAACTAATATATTTCATAAGTTAAACATAAGTAGATAAAATACAAATAATGTATAACACAAATGATGACACATAACTCAATTTTTATTAATTTATAAATGAATAAGAAATGTATACTTCAAAATATATTTTCAATTCAACATATATTCCCTCATTTTACTATATTACATTAAAAAATTCAGCAATAGATGCATCTATTCTCTTTTATTGTCCATATTTATTATTATTTTTAGATGTCTCAAAGTACATACAATATTGTGAGTGACTTTTATAGTTTTAAATGCCATAATATAATCATGTACTTTCATGGTTTGCTTATATGCTAAAAAATATAATAAATAGTCCCACCAAAATCATCCCCACAATTAACTTGTGTCTCATCCTTGAGATAACCAAAATAAAGAAACACACAAAGCTTTATGTACTTTTATGAAGCAAACAAAATTTTTGGTGTTCACAAGTACTCAGCCTCAAAATATTTACATTTGGTGATGTATCCATTGGACTATTGAGATTTATTTTCCAAATGAATATTCTCTCAAGCAAGGTCAATGATGTCATTTGGTGGGGATTAAATATCAATCAATATGTAGAAAATCTCCATCTCTATGATCACTAGATCTAGTTTACCCACAAATTTTTTGATTATCCCTCCATATTACTCAATATCAATGATGGTGTGGGCCCTTTGATCCTAATTGGTGCAGAATTGATTACCCAAATTTAATTCATTTTATTTACATTCTAGTAGGGTCCTTTTTGATGTTGTATCTTTCCTCTTCTTGATTTAACTCTTCCTTCAAAGCATCTAAAGCTTCCTTTTTAGCTTGTGCTTCCACCAACCATCCTAGATTAAATTCAAAATAAGTAGTCACTTATGTGATTTCTTAATGAAGTGAATAAATATCTACCTTGACATTGTGTATGTTATAGGAATTCTTTACCAGTGGTTGTGTACTTTGTTCAAACTTCAATTATTACACCATATTAATGGATGGCTTGCTTGTTAGTATCTAAGAGTGATCAATGTTTTAATAAAATTTTCACTATCTTATGAATGAATCATTATAATATCCATTTGGGGTTATCATGATAATATGGATTTATCTAGTATATATCTTAGATTACTTTCTTTATTTATTCTTCCAAAGACACACATTGATGCATCCATTATTTATTTTCATTTTAATGAAAAATGATCCCCAATTATTTCTTTTATATTTGTGATAATTTGCTGAGATGAATATTGGTTACTGATGGTATTAATTCTAACATAGCTTGATATAATTTAATGGAGTAGGTATTTTTTTTTTTGAGATTAAATTTATTTGATCTAAGGGATGGAGGCTTGTTTAATGAGTATTTTGGTGGTTATGATAGATTATGATGTTGATGGTATGCAAATTTGGTGTGGGGAGATGGGTAATGGAGTGAGCTCTGATGCCACCTACTTTTTAGTTTTTGTTTTTGTATATTCCATTTTTTCTTCCTCTACCTTTGTGGCAACATCTATTTATGCCTCTTACATTTCTTGTTATACTATTTATATGGCTTCTTTCCCCACTTTTCTTCTCTATTTTTGATTTTTTAGTAGCTTCTTCTACCACCTTCTTAATGTTTACTTGTATTTTGGGCCACATCTTCCACCTTATTCTTATTTTTTTTAATTTTGATATTAATTTTTCTATTTTCTCTTCAAGTGTCATGACTACTTCTTTTTGGGCCTTAGCCAATGTTATGATCATGACTATCTATGGGATTGTTTTTATTTAAATTTAAATTTATTTTCTTTTTAATTCTTATTATTCTATCATATCTTATTCTATTGTATCTTCTTCTCTATCCAACCCTTCCATGGTTTATATTTGATCCTTCAGTTCTTCCTCTTTTTTTCTTAGTATTTGATATTATGATCGATGTCATTTTCTTAGCAGGGATAAATTTAGGGATGTTATAGTGTAATTTTTTTCCTTTTTGTCTTTTCTATAGTGGAATATCTAATATTTTCCCTTTATGATATGTGTGTTACATTTTCATTCCTATCATATGTAGAAAACCATTGCCTATTCATCTTATCTTTTGGTAGTGATTGAATTCCCTACATTTTCTCTACAATAAGAATCTCTCCTATTTTTAAGGACCAGACCTCAAATTTGAATTATGTGGGATGGATCCCCAAACTTGGAACATTTAGGTTAGGATCCATGGATTATGTTACTACTTCCTATTCTTCTTCTTTAAAATTAATGCAATATTGTGGTTGGTCATATGTCCCTTTGAGAAGTTATTTTAGGGTTCTATTGATATTAGGTGGGATAAGCATCCTAATGGCCTTGGTGAATGAATGAAAGATAGAAATAATTTGTTCAACATGTTCATCCTAGACTTCATATACAAATGGGGAGAAAATATTTATACACATATCAAAGGGTCAGATGTATGTGAATTTGATATTGAATATGAAAAAGAATTCACTAGAGTGATTATCAAAGATTTTATAGGAAATATGGAATGAAGGGGTTAAATTTTTATTGAGATTGTCTCCCCTTGCAATTAAGGCTAGAATTTTATCTTGGGGTAGGATGTGATCCATATGTATTTTAACATTCTCCCCTATGTATTTCTCTTGGGCCCAATGAACTTTTACCTTTAGTACAAGGAGTGTATTCATATGCAACATAGTTAAACATATGAGTAGAGACCCATGGTGGAAATCATGCTTACCCCATTATTATTGACATTGGCATTAAAGTTGTCTAGAATAAATTGGCAAATACTATACTTCATATTCATTGAGATCACATCATATTCCATCATTAAAATTTTTGGACTCACATCTTTTGTGTGACTAAAATATATCTTCCATACTACCACCTTGATAGCATAATAATATACCATGTTTTTTATGGATGTTATGTTCATGCCTCTTTTATTTTTTTATAGCCTATAAGTACATTGCTACATATTTTCTTTTGGAAAAAAATTTCTCATCATATATATGAATGTTTTATTATTCATTCATCAACCCCATCACATGTTTAATATATGCTTTAATGATGTTATACAATTATTCCATAAGCAATATCCCATTTTAGATCTGGGTAAGTAGGATTTATATGATATTATTACACAAATACAAGAATCAAAATTTTACATATACATCTAATTTAATTCATGGAATGGAGATGGATGTGGTAATTCATTCTCATTTATTTATTTATGATACTTTTTAAATTATCTCAACATGTTCTATGTCCATTCATCTATGATCAATTTCTATGATATTTGTATGGATATAATGGAATGTGTCCTCTTTGTTACCTAATTTTTATGGAATGAATGAAAAACATCCTATAGGGTATAATTTTAGGGCCTTATCTAGAACATGCTTAAGTTTTAGAATTAACATCTCTTTAATCAATGATTTGTGGTGTTGACAATGTCACTAATTATATTTGGGCTTTTGATAATTTGATATGTCGGTAAGTAATTTTTATAGAGCTTGGGTGCTTAAAAATTTCATGTATATTGAGAAAAGGAACTATCACTTATTTCCAAAAATTTATTCAAGATATGCATGTCCATTTTATCTTATTAGTGTCCATTTATAATTTAATTTATTTAAGTTTTAAGGATAGATATTTTCACGAGCTCAATATTTTTATTTTTTTATTTTTTATCTTTCATATCTCGATTGGATGTTTTTGATTTTATCTGTCACTGTTGTTTTTACCTATGTATATGTAGAACAATTTAATTTTATATTCAAAACTCTAATGAATATTCCTAAAAAAACACCTAATCTGACATATTATAGGGAGAAGTTTCTTTCATAAGTTAATATAACATAAAAAATATTAATCATAAACAACCATATCATTGATAACATAAACCTTGCATTAAGTTTTGAGTTAATAGTTTGATGTCCTAGATAGTTCTAATGTATATAATCAGAATTATCTTTAACTTAGATTCACATAAATTTAATTAATTAAGCATGAATAAACATAAACATAACACATAATATAGATAATGACACATTGTTAAATTATCATTAATATATGAAGCACAATTACATAAGTCTATATCATGCTCAGTTTGATATATTGGGATCATCACCATAGAATTCATTGTTAAGACTACACACAATACAAAAGATCAACACACACATTTTTTCCTCATGGAAATACATTTATGGTCTTCCCTATGAGATGATGTGAAATATAATAGATACTTCAAATGATGTCTATATATGTCTGATGCAGAGATATCATCATAAGATTTTGTGGTTTAATTATGTGTTAAATACTCTAATGAAAAATCATACCAACATCATCATCAAAATTTTATTTGTCTCATCCTTGAGAAAACAAAAAATGAAGAATCATGGATCCTAAGAATTTAATTAGTCTGTAAAAATTGTTGATATTTGGTAATCAATATTGTCTCAAAATATTTCCATTCAATGAGATATCCATCTATGCATTGTGAATTTAGTTATAACAATATGTTCTCTTAGACTAATTTGATGATGTCATTCTATGATTCATGAATGTTGATCATATTATAAAAATTCTCCATTTATGTGGTCATTTATTCCAATTTTCACATACTTTTGTTGATTAGCCCTATAAATTCATCTAGTTCAATGATTTTGCAATCCCATTATTATTATCTAGTGTCAAATTGATCCCCCCAATTATAACATCCATTTTATTTATGTTTCATTAGGGTCCTTAGCAATTTCATATTATGTTGTATCTTGATTTAGTTCTTCCTTGAAAGCATCAAAGTTTTTATTTCTATTTGTGTTTCTATTAACCATCCTAGAGTAAATGCAAAGTAGCTAGTGGCATCTAAAATCACTTTCCAAAGGTATACAATATGTGCTTTGACATTATTTATATGTTGATCATTTTCTTAAAATGGTTTTATGTCCTAATCAAACTTAAAATCTTCCACAATAGTTTCTAGATGGTTTACTTCTCCACCTTTGATAGTGATTTATGTTTTATCAAATTTTGAATAATCTCTTATATGTGCTTTTCCAATGACAATTTTTTATGTCATCATATTATGTCCTTATGTTTGAGATATTATTTATAACTTATTGAGTTTAATCTCAAAAATTAACACATTGTTACATCTAATCATTAGTTACACTTTCTTAAAAAACAATACCCAAATTTTGTTTCCAAGTGAGAGATAACTTGTTGAGATGGATATTTATGACTTAAGGTGTGTATTTTATCATATCTGGGGTGAAATGCATTGTGTTAATATTTTATTATTTATACAATATGGTTTTTATTAGTTGTAGTGAGTCTTGTGGGGTGAAAAATTATGTAGCTATAGTGTACAAAGATGTAGATGGTGTGGTGATTTGTTGTGGATGGATGTATAGTGGAGTTTGGGATGCTTCCATAATTTTAGTTTCATTTACATGGGGAGTTGATAGTTTAATTGAAACTCATGGATAAACAACCTGTTTTCAGGGTGAAATAATACTATGAGTCAAAGAGGAAACATGAGGTGGAGAAGTATTTGGAATGTACACATGTAGAGGAGATGAAATGAGAGGTCTCTTCATATCTATCTTCTTCCTTTATATTGAATCATCACCACAAGTTTTCTTATGTAATTGATTTTTTTTAAGTCTTCATTAACATGTCCATATACTAGTTTTATATTTCCTCTTGCTTATACAATGTTAGGTTGAGGTGGTGGAGATAAGTATACATGATTATAATTTTTATAATACTCTCAATTTGTATAACTTCCTCCTTCATTTTTTAAAAAACTTTCCTCATAAACTACAAATATACCTTTGAAAAACAAATTTGTTTCATTCCCTGAGATCTGTTGTTATTTGATTCCTAAATTTATTATTGGTAGTGGAAAAAAATATATTTTTTAAAGGTATGATCAATCAAATCATTCTCTCCATGTACAATGCCTTGAATAACCCATTCTAGCTTATATTAATTTAACTAGTCAAGAGTCTTTCTCATATGGTCTCATTTTATTACCTCTAAGTCATTTCTATAGTGTCCTTAGTAGTATTTAATATTTAGAATGTGGTAATAAATTGATCCAAGTTTCAAATTAGTTTCTGCATAAACCTTGATGTCAAAATCATGTATATTCAAGTATAAATGAATAATGATACTAGCTAATGTAATTTTAATATTATGTTCATTGGTTTAATTCCTACAGATGTAATAGCTTGGGCCTATTAGAAATGGGATTTAGACTTTATTTTTCTATTAGAATTTCATAGTGACATCTCCCATCTATCTACATACTCAATCAAGTACATTTTATTATTGGAAAACTAGGGTAGTTTATAAGGAATACCAATTAACCCACCAATCCTAATATATGTAAATTGGGGAGATATATTAATAACTTACATATTTAATAACTAGAGTAGCATATTGAGGATAAATTATCATTGAATTATCCATTCTAGTCTCCTTACTATTAGCATTTTGAAAGAATTATTCATCATCTTAAAGTGTTTATTGTTTTCTTATAGAACCAACTAGGGATAATACTCATGGATTATTATTATAGAGTTGAATATTCCATTAGTTGTGAATCCATGCTATGATTTGATGGATTAAATGGAATATAACAAGTAATAAGTCATATATAACTACTAAGTGGACTCCAAGTTATACATCTATTCATGAAGATGATTTCTAATAATTTATCCCCATATATGAGCTACATCCCATCACAATTGATATTGGTGAATAGACATCCATTTATAGAACATGTTGATTTCATTATGCCTCATCACTATATTTAATAAAGATGCGATATCATATACTTCATTATATAAATTACACCTATACAAAGTTCTAGGTAGTTTAGATCCTCCTTTCCTTTTTGATTTCAACCATGATTAATATATTATTGACTTAGGTGATTTTATCTTATTCAAAATTAACTTTTCTAATTTATTTTTCAATTTCAACATAGTATTCCCTTTGTGAAATCCTAAAGATTATAATTTTTTATCAACTATCTAGTTTTGCAACCACTTCATCTTCAAAAGACCTTATTTCTATGGTTTTATAATCGTATTATTTAGAAAAATCAAACATTATTTCAATATATTTAACTAAGGTTGGAAAACTAGTTGAATGTGTCAGCCCACTATCCAAGTTAATTTGAGCAGTGGAGGTTTTATTGTCATTTTTCATCCTCTGCTAAAAGTCACTCATGTTGATATGTCTGAGCCTAAAATCTCTAATTTTTGGGAGGCTAGCTTATAGGGAAGACATTGGTTCATATCTTGGATGATTGTATTTCATATTCTTTATTACTATTCTTATATGTTATATTATATGGGATTTTATGAAGTATTATTGATACTAATAAGTATGTATGTAGATTTTTGGTCATATGTTATGACTGTATTCTTTTGCAATTAACTTTTATACTCGATGAAAAAGATAATGAAATTGATTATTGATAGGGTTGAGTGGCTCCATCCATAACTCAACCATGTAATGTCAGGGTTAAGTGGCTTGATATATGACTCAAGCATGTGATTTATGGACATGTATTTATAAAAATGGGCACTAGAGTACTAGAAAGATAGCTATCAACTTAGAAGATATAGCTTAAGTACATGATCAAGATATGAATATGGATGGATGGATGATTTATTCTCCCTTAAATTCACTAAAAAATTAAATACAATATTAATATAAAAGTGTCAAAAGACTCATCTATTCTTCATGAATATTCTAATATGTTCTACTCTGAGAAATACCATGAATAATTTTAGATATTACAAAGTTTTTTTGTAGATGTATAATGACATCGTATTACTATAGGGTTCCATAATTTACCTTTATAATTAATTAAAAAGGTAATGAAAATTATTATTGACAATGTGGAGTAGCTCAAGGCTAATGTAATATTTGAGTGGATCGAGATGTGACTCAAGTACATACTTAATAGATATCTATTTATAAAAATGAGTGCCAAATTATTAGCAGGACAACTACAAACCCGTGAATCAAATTAGTCATTAACTAACTTTACAACTACATATATATATATATATATATATATATATATATATATATATATATATATATATATATATATATATCCATTAAATTTTAAAAATAGCTACCTTTAATAAAAACTACCATTGATAAAAAAAACTCCACTTTAAAAAAGCTCCATTAAATAAAATTATTTTTCAGCCATATATATATATATATATATATATATATATGGCTGAAAAATAATTTTATTTAATGGAGCTTTTTTAAAGTGGAGTTTTTTTTATCAATGGTAGTTTTTATTAAAGGTAGCTATTTTTAAAATTTAATGGACGTAGTGGATAAGAGTTAGGCATTTGAGAGAGTTTTAGATGAGATTACATAGAGATAAATATGAGGCCTTAACAAGAAGATAAAAATATGTATGGTATAATGGAAAAAGAGGGAGATTTAGGCATTGAGCAAAGAGCCTTAGGATAGAGTCAAGGATCCCCTTTTGTGAGTCCAAAGAGCTCAAATTTTGAAACCTTAATTTAGTTTTTAATTTTTTTGCATTATGCCTACTATATGTGTGGGTGTGAATTTGGATAAAATATTTTGTGGTATATATCTCCATTTTGAGATAATGTTGGAAAATAATGATTGAAAGTTAAATATTGGAGTAGTGATGAGGAGGAAGTGTAGACTAGTAGAAACCAACTCTTTAAGCAACTAGACATGACTCAACAAAGAGTCAAGGTCCTCCATCAAACATGGATGGGTAGATGGCATGAAGTGAAAGGATTAGACATAAATAAAAAAAGGAAGTGTGTTGATAATTTTGAGTGGATATTTGTGTTATAAAATATTTAAGACACTGAAAAGAGATAGTAGGCAATGGAGTCTATTGAAAAATGCACTTGGGGGATAATGATACTTCAAAGAGAAAACATGAGTGAATGGAAAAGAGAAGAGATACATAGTATCCACACTACTATACTTGGTAGTGTACTCCTATACCCACACCAACATAAAGGTGTTTACTAAGGGGAAGGTGTCTAGGAGTGAAACTTGGAATAGCATGCATAATGGTGAATTGCATGCACCCTTTAAGGATGAGTATACTTTAAAACATAAAGTATAACATAAATCTAGAATCCATGGAAAAACACATTATAGTGAGAAGGATCTTGAGTTAATGTACATGATTAAAAGTCCATAATTGAACTCCTTTGAGGATTAGTTGAGGTGGTCTTACATTAATCAAAGCTATAACAAGCAAAAATATAAACACCTCATCACCAAGGGAACATATACTTAAAATTTTCATAGGAAAACATAGAGATAAATTATCTAGATACCCAACACCATAGTCCAAAAACTTTTATCCAACATATACCATGTGAAGTGAGAATGTTTCTTTTTTTAAAAAAAATATGGCAGTAAAACAATGAGGATGAGGTTGTAGACCCATTTATCCAATGTATAGATAGGTAAGAGTTTACGATTTTTACTTATTGCTAGAGAACTAAAAAGCACCTTAGAGGATAAGTAAATAAGGAAATCAATAGATATTCTATAATATTTTAAACACATTGATTGCCTTGAAAAATTGAATATCCATGTAATGATGAACTATTATATAATAAATAGATCATTTTTTTCTATTATTTTATATTATTAATGGCTATGTGATAAACATTATTTTTATTGACTAAAATAAATATCTAATGTATATTTCTTATGGCTACAGGAACTATCTAATGTATATTCAAAATTAATAAGAGAAATGTTCATGAAATTTAGTGGTTCTTATAAGTAGTGCATAGTTATTAAATAATAATTTAGTGGGTCCCTATTTTGATTAGACATGGGGTGTGTAGGTCACAACAAAGTTTATATTGATAATATATTAAATTATGAATTATCATAAGAACCTAAAAATAACCAGGTAATTATCAATTAGGAATCTAATATTCTTATCTTTTGTAGAATGGGCATGCATCCATTCTCAGAGAATGTAAGAATATAGGCAACTATCAATTAGAAAGCAATATTATTATCTTTTATATTAATTATGCACAAGAATCTAATTATATAGGTAAAAAAAATAGGAAACCAATATTCTTACCTTTTGTAGAATGGGCATGTTCCCATTATATATAAGAATTTAAAAATAATTAGGAGATTATCAATTAATAGTATAATATTAATATATTTTATAGAATGTGCATATTTACATTATACACAAGAATCTAAGAATATATGCCTTCATGATATATGAATTTTTTTCATGCTAACATATAGTCCAATATAACCTATACAAAGATAGATGTTTGAATCCACATAACATCATCCACTTCGTATAAAAATTATTTAAACTAATAAACTTAGACTAATTATTAAAACCATGCTTTGATATTCTACATGAATAATGAGACCTTCCACCTAGGTCCCCATAATCCTATTATAGGTCCTCATGATCAAGATCATTATAATGGTACAAGCTCAAAGATGAAAAAATAATATGGGGTCCAAACTATGGGCACAACATTTCCACTTTCATACCACACAAAAAAAAATCATTGAAGTTTATTTATAACCTATAAGGAGACAACCACCTAGTAATTTTTGGGCCTTATATGCTATTAATCTTTTATAAATCATATTAGTATCTCAATATAGATTAGGTATGTTGATATGTGGTTATATGAAAATCACATCTACCTATGTTAATAACTCTTTATGAGAATTTTGAGGTATATCCAATGCATTATTTATTGTGCTAAATTTTTTGATACTATTGATAGCCTATGTGGATAAGTCCAAGATGGAAATATCTCTAGCCTTATTGGTATTGTTGATCTTATTCCTGAGGTTCACCCAAAACTCAGCTCTACTAATAATTGTTCCACTAGGGTTGAAAAAAATAATGATCATGACCTCCTTTAAATAGTCCAACATCTTATATCTACTTTTATCCAATGATAAAATTGTTACTTTCATGTCCCTAATCCATTCTTCTAAAGATGTTCTCATGATTCCTTCCAAGGTTTCTTATAAGTTTAGGTTAAATAATGGTATTCTATTTAATTAATGGAACATCCCATTGTTGATCACAACTACCATTTTATTTAGTTTAATATCAATCTTGATAATTTCTCCAATTATTTTTATTCTTTTTGATACAACACATTTCCTTGTGCAAGACATTCCATCACCTCTCCCAAAGCAATGAATAACTCAAATATTTCCCCTTCAACCTTGTCTACAAACCAATGTGGCAAGGTGATCCTCACTTAATATTATAGTATTTTCACTTATTTTTTATATCTTACATGATATTTTTCATCATGTAATGATAATTCCTTACCACTAATATTTGATCTTAAATTATACACTCCTTCCCTATTTTTCATTTATTCTTGGTTAAGGGAAACAAATCCTCATGTATTTTTCACACTACAAGGTCTCCTTCTTATGTAAACTTTTGGTTCATAATTATTTTCATTATGTATATATATTTTAAAAGTTGAATTGGATATCAGAGGTCCCTTAGTACACCATATCAATATTTTTTAGTTTCTTTGAATATAAGGCATATATCTAGTCACCTCCTTGAGTCAATGAAATAACTCCTAAAACGGTAGTCACATATGATGTAGATAATGAAGTGGATGGTGGAGGCAGGGATTAAAGGGGATTTAATATGAGATGTTATTGATTATAATTGGAATATGGAGTTGGGGGAGTGGAATAAAAGGAAATTATGGAAAATAATGATGCCCATAGGGCCATGTGAACTCTAATATACTCTTATGTCTTGTATATTGATCATCAAATAAAATCAGGTAGCTAAATAATCATTCTGGGAGAGTATATTGTCTTACTAATCTTAGATATATCAATACCATGAATATATGAGAGTGGGTCCCATCAGATAGTTGTTGTTGAAGAACTAGGTTGTTGAGAGGTCCAAAAGGAACTTGTGGACTCTAAAGTGAAAAGGTAGGAACCTAAGACCTAACTATGAAGGATGGAATTTTGGAGTTGATCACTCTATATTCCTTCATAGTAAATGGTTTTAGATGGTAAATAATCCTAGGTTGAGGTCTACCTACTTACTGAGATGTTTTGGCCATTATACCATGTTTTATGTAGACCCTTACATTTTAAGGAGAAGAATTAACCATGGGAATGTTGATTAAACTCACTAATGGAGGGTTATTAGAGACTTGAGCATGTGAAACTAGGGCACTAAATGTGGGGGTAATAGGGGCTATAAAAATGCTAGGAGAAGAATAAGGGGCAATAAAAAAAAGATCAATAAAAGTTATATAGGTCATATGAATTATGACACTAGAGACTACAGTAGTGACACTTGGAGGAATGAGAGTATTAAATATAGAATTGGAAGTTATTAGGATAGTGGGGATTGATACACTAGGGCTTGGAGGACTAGTATCATAAATAATAGTAAGGAATTCAAATTAAGCCTAGGTCTAATCTAATAAGTGCATAAATTTTATATATTATTTACCTTGTATATGTAAAGGTAACTAAATCATATTTCATAGAAGGTTGGGCTCCTAGGGAACTTTTTGGGACTTAAAACCACTAGATATATGTAATTATTCTCAAACAATAGGTTGACATACCTAAGATTTATCTCTATCTAAATCATTGGTGGATGATGAATATGGGGATACCATCAAGGGAATTCCATAAAATATTATGTTTTTGAGCCTCTCTCCTTTCCTTCGAGTGTCATCTAATGGCTGGGGCTCACTAGGTCTCTCCTTTAAGACTTGTTTTCTAGATTACTACTCTTGAAGATCCTTAGTAGACTCCATATTCCTAATCACTTCATAATCATTGGAATGGTTCAAATGACACATGTCATCCACATGAGCCTCATGATGATATGTGATGTTTATCCTTTACTTGAATGTCTCCACATGCCTATAAACATTATCATGAAGGTCTCATTTCATATCATCATGTGATGACAAGTTGAAGGATGATTTATGTGTTTCCATGAATTTTAGAGATGAAATGTATTTATAATCATGGTGGTTAATGATTATTTCTAGATAAAGGTAGGGCATATATCTCCTAATATATAAATGACCCACCACACATAAATGTATTAGAATGATATTTCCTACTCTAATATTTTTTCAAGTGAATAGTAGGATAATTTGAAAGGGGGACTCCAAATTCATTCCATTATAATCATTTTGAATTGTTGATAGTAAGAGTAAGTTCTAATAACTATTATAGATTCTGTCATCTCTTCATATATCTTGGTCATATTATTCTCATCGATATAATAATATATTATGGGATATAAGTGATTACATATGTCTTGAATGTGAGATTTGTAGTGATGATTGTATATCTTAGAGTAGATAATGTGTACTAGCCAGATAAAAGGTGTCCAAGGTGGGAAATACACATGCTTGAAGGGAATGATAGCATAGGATATGTCCAAAATATAAGACATCATTTACAAATTACCTTTAGTTTCAAATTGGGCCACTTCTTGACCAATGTTAAACATGATCACTCCTTCTAAAGATGGGATTTTTTCCCCTCAAGAATTATATTGAGAAGGGGGATATATAATTTATTTATGTGCACAATGTCACTAGATTAAAATAGTCAATTAAGGAGTAACATACCAACAATAACCTACTCTTTTAAAGTCTTGATCATATATGTGTCTATATCCTACTTGTTTACTGAATAATTTGAGTCTTCTTCCCAATCCTTTAAGGTTTTAAAAAACATCACGATTATTCATCCACTCAATTGTGATGATTATAACATAAATAATGTTAGGATTTGAGAGATGGTATTATTTTTTTAAAGTAATCTCTAATATATTAGGTATTCACTACTTACCATTATCCATATTTACCAAATCCTTCATACACCTAGAGAAATTAAGCACATTATAAAAAATATTATCAAAGGGGAAACCTCTAGTTTAGAAGTGAATTTGTGGGCTCTCGAGTAGTTGATGATTGTTAAATCATACAAGAACTCAATTTCATCCTTAATTTATCTATCATTACTTGATGTCTTTCACACTTCATCAATTGTTTTGAACACCTCATTATAATTCTTGAATATTATGATCATTTGAATAAATGTGGTGTCCCTAAACTCTTGAGTGGGGTTGGGGTGTGAAGACAAGCCTAATATAATTTATTGTCGAGCTTAGATAACTCTATAAAATATCTATGAGTAGGATGGGATTTGTAGACAGATAACTTAGGCTCTATTTGATTACAAGATATCATGAGATCTAAATAATTAGTAAGAAATCCACTCAAATGGGACCTTGGAGTTCTTAAAATTGGGATCATAGTAATGGTGATGGAAATTCATGGCACTCATACTAACTCTAATTGGTTGTGTTATTAACATTAGTTACCATTTTCCATTTCTAAATAGTTGTTAAAGATCTAGCTCAATTTTAAAGTCATTTTTAGTTATATTAATCCCCTAGATGGTGATCTTAGACCCTTTTTAAAATATTTAAGTTGACACCTATTTTATTTTTTAGATGTTTATAATGTATTGGGCATGCACCCAAATTTTTACCCATTAACACTAAAGAGATCATGGAGATTACCAAGTGTCATTTGGGTATCTAGGTGGACATAAAAAAAACCCTCAACATGACATTGCATCATATATGTATTTTCTATTGTATTTAACTTTTATAGCTATACAAGTTCCACATGATAGTTTGAATGAGCAATGATTCTTACATCATACCATTCTATGACATCCCAAGTGGAATATAGATTCCATGTGGCATTTATTAATTAATTAAATGGTTTTGGATATGTTCAATACTATGAAACATAACATTCCCCCATATCCCATGTTGATTGGTCAATACCTCCCATGTTTTAGCCTCCTATTACTACTTTTAGTGTTGTCATATACCATTAGATTCCTTTGACTAGTATGCAGGTTCTTAGGAATATAATATGGGATGTGGTCCTTTCTTGGCACACTATTCATGCATTTTATTTCCTTTACTACCATCTTGAGATATATATGCATCACTTTTATTCAAGTGTATAATTATATAATTTTTATGTTATGATTAGGTGTGGGGTCTCCGATAATATATATTTTTGACATCTATGAAACCTATGCGAATTATAAAAAATATCAATTCATTTAACACTTTTTAATCTAAAGTTAAACTTACCTATCAAAAATGATCTCAAATATTTTTTTAGTGAGACTCTAAGATACCAAGACCTACCACATAAACAATGGATTTTACAAAGGAAAAAGTTAGTGCACAAAAAGTTAAGTATAAAATTGTTGAAAATAGCCAAGGGTATAAATTTAAATATACAAATAAACACATGAAAAAACATAAGGAAATACATTAATAAAGAGGGATCATAAAATAATTTCATGAAAATATATGTATTTAAACTCTATTAAAAATTATTTATTAGGGGAAGGATTTAATTTTAATATCTATACATAAGTTTGGAGGCCTTGATTTTGAGATTTGGCATATATCTCTTAGGGTTAAGGGGTCCCCTTTCCCTAACATTTTGGTCAAAAAACCAATATTCGTATCTTTTTTAAAATGGGAATATGCCCATTCTAAAATAATATCATAATATATGAAAATATAAATTAGGAATCCAATATTATTATCTTTTATAGAATGGTCACATGCCCATTCTACAAAACAATTTAAGAATACAAGAAATTATCAATTAGAATGCCAATATTCTTATCTTTTGTAGAATGGGAATGTGTAATTTATACACAAGAATGTAATAATAAGGTAATTATCAATTAGTAAGTCAATATTATCATATATTGTATAATGTGCCCATTTTACACAGGAATATGAGAATAATTAGGAAATTATCAATTAGGAACCCAATATTCTTATCTTTTCTAAAATGGGCATGTGCCCATTCTACACAAAAATCTAAGAATATAGTATTTTTTTATTTAATTATTTTTTTTACTAATAAATTACATTCCAATAACATCTACAAGGATAGATGCCTCAATCCACACAACATCATCCACTTGGCATAAATATTCTTTATCTAATAAACTTAAACTAATGTTCAAAACCATGATTTCATATTTTAAATAAAAAGTGGGTTTCAATTTTATTTTAAGTTAAATGAGTGTTTTTTTGTTACAAAAATATTAATAATATATTCCATGTTTCTCATTTTATTACTATTTTTTTTAGAATGGTCATGTGCCCATTCTACATGTCAAGACTATAGTAATATTACCAAATGTTAGAGGCCAATGTAGATGAGTCCATTCCACACTATATTATAATTTGGATTCTTAATAATGTGATAATATAGGAAACATGATAGTTTTTATCCACATTAAATCCTTTTATCTTTCAACCATGACTAAAATATAAATGGTTTCATTGTGTCTATCTATAAAATATGTACAAGATAATAATGTAGGACTTTAATGTTTATATTAGTATTATTATATTTATTTATAATGTGTGTGTTCCCATTATACACAAGTTTATATAAATATTATTATCATTTTATGATATGGATGTTTATGTTCTTGTCTTAATCCTATGATAATTTACAAGACTAAATACTAATAACCATACTTTCAAATTTATGATTTGATGACTAAATAGTTTTTTTTACATAATTTCAAAACATGATCCAATAAAAAAATTAATACTAATTGTGACTAATTATTTACAATATGAAATAATGACTCTTTTGGGTAGTGCTCCTTACTGAGATATTCCATTTATGAAGGTGTATTAGACTGGGATAAAAGAGATGAGGAGTGGTTTATAGAAATATACCCTCCATCTAATTATCATAATGACATATGGTTAATTCATTCTTTATCAAGGGAACATCAAGAAATTAGGATAGTGTTAAACATGAAATTCAATTTAGATAATGTATTAATTATTTTGGTGGAGAAAATTAACAACAATGTGAATTCATTCCAAGTTATTAAAATGGAACTAGAGGTTATATTGTATATAAAAAGTGGAATGATTTGTTCAAAAAAACATCAAAAATATTTTTGACATTATTATATTTGCAAATTATAAATGCATATAAATGGAGACACTAGTGGAGGGGATACCAATCAAAGTATTTTTCATCAAATTATAGTAGCATTCAAAAAAAATTATCAATATTCATTCACTTCATCTATCACCCACCACTTGAATATGGAAAAATATTTTTTCATTCAATTTTTTTTGCACATATAAGGAGGAAAATACTATCCAAACTTGGAAAAAAAACCTTTGTATAACACTTAAAATAGCTAAGGGAATATGCAAAGGATAAAACTGTATTGAAGCAAGATAACAAGGAATTTAATAAAAGTGAATATTAAACATATAAATAGATTTAACTTATCATATTCAATGAAAAATTCTTAAATATTGGAGTTGAAAATTTCCACCAAGATCTTTATAAATAATAGACTATAATTTCAATCCAAATTCATTGGATCATATTACAATAGGATTATTTAGAGGCATAAGTGGTATATTTTCCAAATAATTATCTAATCTAGTAGATAGAGTTATGAGTGGATAATTCTAGATGAGAAACTCTTGAACTTGGTATGCAAGTAGAAACTATAAGTTCATATCATAAAATAATGAAGGAGAACAGAGTCTCAGGGTGAAAATTATGGACTATTTAAATTCATAGGTTCTTAAAGAAGTGGATCTGATAGAATGTGTTACATAAAATGTGATTGAAATTTTTTATCATGCATGAAAAACAATTTTTACAAATCTATCAAGAATTTTAAGATTAAAATGGAAAAAGAAAGATAAATAAAAATAATTATAATATGGAAATATCAATAGATTCCATCCATCACCTAAAACTATACACATCATCAACTATTAAACATCCTCAATCAAGGGAGAAAGATACTTTTGAGTTTACATACTAATCTGATTTTCATTTTCTATTGGGTAGAACATTAGAAGCACTAGAAAACCATATTTTTCCACTTAGTCTAGAGGTGGTTATTGTGGACTTTTTCCTTATGATTGATATCACATAAACAGATATTATAGATCTAATCTCATGTATTGGGTCTATTCTAATGGATTGTGTGTTCATATTTATTATCTTAGTGCTCAAAACATACATGCTTTATAATTTTGTATGAATCTACATGTAAAAGGATAAATACAATAATGAAATCATTTTTGAAGGATGTTATAAAATTTTGAATGATGAAGGTGGGTTTGAGGGTTGTCACTGATCATTATCATTTTTGGTGTCCATGATTCAAAATATAGGATCAATGAAGAAGTGGGAATATTACTTGACAAATCATACACCAAGCCCTTGGATATTGTGAGACCAAACAATATTGGGATTGTATTATCAATACATGAATTAAATTATGAGAGATCTATCAATTTTTGGGGTTAAATTTTAACAAGATATAGCACAGACTCATCCCCTATTTTAATAATTTATGGACGCACAAATGTAATACAATTTTCCATCAATTTAAATATGACTTCACTTATTCAAATAGTGGAAAACAAAAAATATGATATGATTCTTGAAAATTACTAAAAATATCTCACTACACCTTTAGGTACATAAACTATTTGATAATATCATAAAATTTGTGTACTACACTAACCTATTTTCATATTTAAATTCAATAATTTGGATCATGATATATACTACAATGAATTATCTACATTATGTTGTTTATAAAGATGGACACCCATATTTTGTTAAATATTAGACTTATCCATGTGTTTTATAATGGGTGGTCACCCATTCTAAATAATTTTGGATTCCTATTATAAACTTGTATGTCTCATGTTGGTATAATTTGTTAAGACATCATAAATAATAATTAACGTAGATGAAAAACTAGATGATGAGGTAAAATTAAATCAATTCTTAACTTTAGTTCAAGGTGAGACAATTAAAAAACTAGATGACACATCTAACCAACAAGATAAACTTTAGAATAACATGAAATTTTATATAGTAGACATAACAAATACATCAAATCATGCTCTATCAATTGTTGCACTTGGATATTGAACATGTATTAATTATTAATAATAAATTATTTAAAAAATCATTAATTTTGAATGGGTGTTTGATTTAGTTTGTCAAGAATTAAATTATCATAATTTGAAATTCTTGTGTAAATTTAACTAGACATGATATACAATCTATGAAAACTCCTAGGAATATGGGTAAAACATTAACTAGTATATTACTATTATATTCAAAAATAAATGTAATGTAAAATTGAATCTCAATATTATTACCTTTTACAATGTCTCCAAAAAAATTATTCTCAAATTATAAGGATTGTTAATTCAAAAACATTTTTGAATAAATAAATACACATTCCAATTCAATAATGAGAACATACACCTAAGAGGATAGTTGACCCAATTTTTAATGGTTGTGTATGCACAGTTTCAATTAATATTTTGGTTTATGTTTGATATAAATATAAATGTATAAAAAATTACAATGAAATTATTGGTAAGAGGTAAAGTGGAGTCTTATCCTTTATTTTTTGGGGGTTTAAAGCATTGGAAAAAAATGGGCAGAACTTATTAAGATTTTAAAGACAATTTGGAAGGGACTTTGAATTATTTTTCATTTTAAAACTATTATTAGATTCAACCCACTAAACAAAGGAATAAATAAATATTTTTTTTCATTTCAATTAAATTTTATTCTAAAAAATATTTTAGAAATGGAAAAGGGCTTATGGTGACATTTTTTACATAACGAATTGTTAGTAGGTAAATAGGAGTGCAAAACTACCAGTTTAGATGTATGTGCCAAATAAACATAACATTGGTTTTTTTTAATTTTATATGGTTATTCTATTTGAATCACAATCATATTTACACAATGAATAGATAAAAAAAAATATAACAAAGTAGGATTCAAGTCTATATATATGCTATTTTAGAATGTAATAGCAGGGTTGGAATCATTGTGATGAATGGAAGGTTCATTGTTCTAGAGAGATTGATCAATACCTATTTTTATATGTTTTGATAGATTTTGTAATATAGTTTTAAATAAGTTTTTATTATTTTCCATCTACGTTTTTTCATTTATTTTCATAGTTATATGAATGTGAATGGCTTATTTTCATATTTTTATTAATAGTGTTCTACTTCATACATAGTTAATATTGATTTGTATAATTATTATAACTTCTTAAGTTAATAATCTATGTTTTATTCATGAAATTATCTATTCCTTTAATTACATATGTTATCTCATATTTATTAATTTGATTCACACAAATATCCATGTAATTAACATGCTTTGATGAAACATCAAGAAACTCTACAAATAATGGTGCAATGAGCATGGAGCTCATTGGATAAGGAGATGTTTTGATGGTTACCTAGTCAAAGAGAGGTATAAATATAGTTAGAATAAAATATTCATAAATTTGTAGAGGAGGAAGCACAAAGGATAGGATTTACCATGAGATAATTATACAAGAACATATTTATGTCTAGACTTATGAAATATTTTGGTGTGAATTGATTAGACTAGTAGCTGCTTGGTTGGATCAATTAGAATATCATTCTTTTTTATTTAGAGATATATATGTTATTACATGGACTAAATATAATACATATTGTCTACATAACCTAGACACTAGTTGGATTCATGCGATGGATCACCTAATATTTAATACCATTGATAAATAGATAATTGAGTTTATAATACAAGGATATATAACATTTGAAGTGGAAAATGATCTATTTATTAGGGGGATTAAAGGTAACTTTTAATAGTAACTCCCTTTATTGATCAAGATGTTGGCTATAAAAAAGGCAATGGTGTTTATTCTGGTAAACATGGAGTAGTCACTTCAAGCACCATGGGGATGTGTGTGATAGAAGGGTGAATGGTGAGGAAATAATAAGGTAGAGCTTGAACCTAAATTAAGAATAAAGAACCAATTGGATAAAAATAAAAAGAAGAATCTAGAGTTAAAAACATAATTGTGACAATAGAAATAATGGAATAAATAGAGTGAGACCCAAGAAGTTATGAATATAAGGAGTAATAGTAACATAGATGAGAAAAGTAACAAGTAGAAAAGGGAATAAGATTTAGGTGATGAGAAAATAAGTACTGATCCCATACATAGTTTTGATAGGGAATAAGAGGATGATGAGGACTAGGCAAGAGAGGAAGAGGATTAAAATATTGTAGAATTAGATCATGTAGTTAAAATTGAAAAAACATATAGAAGGGTATTACATAGAGAAGGGTAGTCATATACATAGCACATGTTTAAACTATGATAAACATGTTTTTGAAGGTATAAATCATTCACCTAGGAACACACATCCCCCAATCCTATCTTTTAAAAATTATTAATAATTATAATATAGCCTTGGAGGATGATGATTAGAAAGGACCATTTACAAAGGAGATTCACTAGAAAAGTATCAAGGCCCATAAGGCAACACATCATAAAGTTGCACATATTTTTTTCTAAACAATAGAAGAATATACAAGCATTAGTATTAACATAAGCAGACCTTGTAATTCTTGTGCAAGGGAGTTCATCACACAAATCAAAATATTGAAAGAAGAGTAAGAGGACAAGGACACATCTAAGGTTGATTCATCACTAAAATTATTGGGGACATAATATATGTTAAAATCCTAGGTATTCCCTTCAATCGCATAAGATTCATAGATACTAGTTGTTCAATAATCAACTATAATACTTATGAGAAACATCAATATGTCAACTTAGTTAGGAGCCTTAATAAATATGGAATATTATGATGGGTATATAAACCTTGAAAAATAATTGATCACTTGTGACATGAAGTGGTAGGCCAAAGAAATTAATTATTATGTTGTAAAGAAGTGCAAATTGTATACACACTATTTTCAAACTTTATCAATTACCGATGATTTCTATCTTTCAAGAACCCATTGAGTCTCAATCTCTTTGAGTGAAAGTTTACAAGGTAAATAAATAAATGGGTGGATAGACCATTAATAATTCATAGGATTATTTTCCCTATACTACCACTTATTATCATTATAACCAACTCCTAAAAACATTTTTCTAATATTTTCCTCCTATTTTCACCCTTCTCTAGTCATTTTATGCCTTCATTATCACTTATCTAGCCTAAATCCTTTTTAATAGTTTATGATACACTATCAAATCCATCAACCTTGTAATTTACTTGAAAAAACTCATTTAGGGTCTATCTAACCTAGACCAGTACCCAATTTGTTTTTGTCATTAATGATATAGAGTCGACTGGGTCAAACCTATTGACTAAACTTTTAGAAAGGACTAGGGTTAGATTCAACTATATAAACACATTCATTTTTATATTCATAGAAAGACAACAAGAGTTAATTATTAATTTTTACTTCTTTACAATTTGTTCTTATGTCATTCTACTTGAGGAGTTTTAGCTTAGGGTTCATACTTAGAGAAGAATCTTGTCTTGTGGAAAAGTCTTGGATGTTTTAGCCTTTCTTAGTAATGTTTAAAAACCAAAATGACCTTTCGTGAAGTACCTTTGGCCAGATGATAGATTGAGTTTTAATGGGTTTGTATTCAAGGTAAGTATATCTAACTTTTATCCTCTCTTTTAGTAGATAGAAGTAGCATAAGTAATGGGTTTTGAATATATTGATCTCTTGATGCATTAGGGTCTTACCTATACATAGTTTAAATAGGATTATCTTATGCATGTTTACTTTTATGTTTACTAACCCCATTTTGTGCCATAATATTTGGTGAACACTAGATTATATTTTACTTTACTTTTTAGTAATTTAGTGAATATGAAAACATAGGACCTAGTTAGGGTTATTGAATAGTTTTGATTGATCTGAGGCTTTTGAACCCTCCCTAGTGATATTATTATGGTAAGAGATCCATTAGATAGGTCTAGTGGATACATATTGGTCATGACCACAATCATATAATGTATTGATATTATAAGTGTAAGTAGGATTTATCTTATCCGACCTAGGATTTATTTATAGATCAGTTTCATTTCCCTTTCTATACATTCTAGTGAACCCGATGTGAATCTAACCCTTGAAAGTTTTATTTTATTCCATAATTTTTATCATTTTATTATATTTTTACATATTTATAGTATTGTATCAAACTATTATATATAGTTTTAAATCTTTTGTGCATAGGTTTAACACACAATCACTTTAAAATGACTTTATTATGTTTGTGTAAGTATTCATCAACTATAGGTTACAAGATCAATTTATTCAACATAGTATTCCTCTTTAGTTTTAGATTAGCATACAATATCAAATAGGTCAAATATGTCTGTTATTTTCTTTTGTCAACATATAGGTCAACAAACGTTGTTGAATAGGTTGACTCTATTCATTATTTCTTCTTTAGCACATAGGGTTTTGCAGAACTTGGTTGAACCAGTTGACCTAGTTTGTAAAATTTGAAAGTAGTAACTAAAGCATTAGAGCATAATTTTTTGAAATATAAATCATCTTCAATCCTAACAAGGTTATTTTATCATCTCTATATCATTTCATTTCTTCCTTCAGTTCTATTTTTCACAAGTTGTAAGTCTTCAAAACTATAATCCTATAGCTAACTAGGTCAACTTGATCAACTTAGTTATGTAGTTTGCTTTATGTCTGATAAAAATAGTCAACATGTTTGAATTTATTCTTAAATACATTTATTTTATAAAATAAAAACAACCCAATCAACACTTTTCTATACTATTTTCATATGTTGTTGCCTAAACTGACTCTATACTATTTTTTATCTAGGAAGTAACATTTATTTACTAGTAGTTAATTCACATTTCCTTTTTAGTTGTTTGCATGATTATAGTAAATCACATAGTCTAAATAGATGGTTTTTCAAATTAATATTTTAGTTACACTATTTTAATCTTTTGATCATACTAAAAAATCACTTAATATTCAAAACACTTTTAAACATTTATCTTCCCAAGGCTTGCCTACTTGGATTTCATCACCAAAGGGGAAGCTGACTTGGTTTTCTAGCCAAGTATAAATATATGTTTAATGGTGTATATTGTCAAAGCACCTGACACCCTTTTTTTGGGTAATTGTGAAGTGAGGGGGTAGTCCTCAATATCAATCCAATACCATTGTTAATACAGATCCCTTTCAACCTAAACATCCCAAAACCAACTTTAGACTATTTTCTAGTTCGTTATTTTAGATAAATTTCCTATCACATTAAAATCAAAATTTTATAATAATCTAATAATACTTAGGGTGACCATTTATTTAGCATTGACTATTTAGTTGATTTTTGACTCTTTGATCATTATGTGGTGTGTTTTAAAGTTTGAATTGGCCACCATTGGTACAAGGTTTGTGTTGTGTGCCCCAATTAAATCAATCACATTGATCTAATTATTTATTTGTTTTCTTTCATTCTTGATTCAAACTATCTTTAAAAAAATCCACTATTTTAGAACACTATCATCTTGCTCGATATAATATCTTATAGACCATTTCTCATCTTCCTATTTGTAATACACAGTTGACCTAAATGATTGTGTATTTTGTTGGAAGCACAACCATTAAGAGGGGGGTGAATCATTGAGATATTATTTTTTTTCTAATTATTTATTTCATTAGTTAAGCATCAATATATAATATATATAGAAATAAAACCACAATAGAGAACATAAACACATAACACATGATATAGGTGGGAAACCCTTAAAGGGAATAAAACCCACATTAATCACTACATGGATTGCTTATCCTAAATGAAATATGAAATTATTTAATAATACTTTTGATCACCCATTAAACTTGAGGCACCAACCCAAAATAGTAAAGCACTAACCTAACAAAAAGATTCAACAAGCACCCACTTACTAGGAAACACCAACTCCCTAATTTATAGATATAAATCTATAGGAGGATTCAACCCCATTTGCCAAGCAACAACTCAAATACTTAAAATTATTCACCTTTCTCAATTACTTTTGTCAATAAATGATGGTACAATTCTACTCTCTCTCTAATTATCAACTTCACATTTACTCTACTATTTTTTTTGGCTATCAATCAATTAAACAAATTAGCCTTTCTTTCTCTCTACTCTTTATTTATAAAAAACTTTTTCCTCTCTTCATTATATACACATCTCTTTTATTATATTCTATATACTTTATTAATCATTCAATGATTTCATACTTATACCTTTCTATCCCTCTATTCCTCAACAGACCTCTGCTCTGATCCTTAACAAATTTATCTAATCACCCTCTCTGGCCATCCATTCCTCAACAAACCTATTCTCTTTTCCTTATCAAATTTATATATTCATCCTTATTCACTTATTCTAAAAGGATAATTTGATTTTGATTATATACAATACAATGATCAACAATATCTTAAAGTTTGGCTAAACAAAACTCTATAGTCAAATGTATAATGATTTATTCTCTTTTGAAAACATAATTCAAAATAGCTTATATAAAAGCTCACTCATATAGGTCAGCCTAATTAACATGAATTTGGGATAGAACAAGAAATAATTAGAATATATTTAGTTTCAGCTTGATGAAGGCTATAATAGTCTTGATGTAGTTCATAACAGTTCTGATGTTGTCTATAGTAAGCCTAATGTAATCCATAGCAAGCTTGATGTAATCCATAAAAATATTGATGTAGTCCATAGAAAATCTAATGAAATATATATCAAGCCTAATGTATTATTTAGTACACATGATATAGTTCATAGCAGACTTGATGCAGTTCATAGCATACCTAATGTAGTCCATAGTTACTTGATGCACTCTATAGCATACTTGATATAGTCTATATCATACCTGATGTAATCCATAACAAACTTGATGTAGTCTATGTAAACATCTAAAATTGGCCACCAATGTAATTATACCTAACTTTAGATAAATTATTACCAATCATTGAACATCTATCCTAAGAATTTTTAAATGCCTCAAATTTGGCTTCATCACATGTAATTCAATCAATTTGGCCCAAAAATCAATTAAATAGAGAAATTACCCAAATCATTTAAATAAAATATTTTACAAATGTTTAAATTCCTAAAAGAGATTAATGAAAAAGGAAATTAAAAAATTAATGAATATCCTAGGTTTTCATCATTAGCTTTTGTGAGTTATCCAAAATGCAAAATATCCAACCTATGCTTATTCCATGCTAATCATGACAATTTGACATATTTTAACCATAATGGGGTTAACTAAGCAAACCTAGGTTATGATTTAACTCATTTCAAGTCATTTTAAAGCCTATAAAATCAAGCCTAGAGCTCTTCATTTAGAGGGCTTAGACATAGTAATGTTATAATATGGGATTTGATTCATGAAGTAAATGCATAATGTTATACAAAAATTGAGCCAATCCAAGCCACTTTTAGCAAATATTAAGACAAAATCCAAGCCAATGATGGTGCCAAGAGGAGATGGAGATAGTCAAAACCCATTGATTAAGACTTCTTGAGCATAATCTGAGTAAGCCAACAAATAAATCATTTGGAACATTCAAGGAAGGTAAGGGAAATTTATAAGTTTATTTAAATTTTAGTTAAACTTTGTCATTTATTGTTTGTTCACCAAGATCCCCCTATGATCTAGGCATGGAGGTTTTATGATTTTCTAGTGTGTTTTTCATTTCATTTAGTTTAATGGAAACTAACACTTGATATAATCTCCCCTCCATCGTAAAATTCCTATCATTACAAATGGCACACCTGGTAGGACACAACACGTCCCACATACCAAGGACATCAATATGTAGCTTTTAAATCTTCATTTGGAAGCTTGAAGTTCTCTAAAATTAATTTTATAACCTTGTTTTGGTCAAATTTGATTTTGGTATAATACTTAGATTTACATAGAGACTAACAATGGTAAGGTACAACTAGTGATGGTTTATCCTAAACTAACCCCAATTATACCCAACCAACCTTGATTTTGTGTAAACAATCGATGATTGGGTTATAGGAAAAAAAATGTTCATAAATCTTTTTGTTGTCATTCAAAATGTTCACCCATGGTGTTTTGTAGTGCCAAACTGCTTTACAATGGGGCACTGAGCATGAAAGCCTTGAGAAAGATGTAAGAGTCTATAGTGCTAGGAATGAAAGTGTTATCACTCAACTACACACAAGATCATTGATTATTTTGTCATAATCATGGGAATGTCCCCAAGGTGTGGGACCCTTGAACCCCTTGGGATGAGCCCTCAGAGTAGGCTAGATTCTTTCTATTCTAAGTGAACCTAGTTTAAGACTATGCCTAAAAAATAGAAAGGTAAATCTATTTCCAATCTAAACCTAAGATTTTTCAGGTAAAAGGTAAGATATGTTGAAATATAAAGAGGTAATGCACCTAGAATAGAGTGAGCACTCTTATTACCATAAACACAATACAAACCTTTAAAAAAAATATGATATCACATAGATTCTACCAAGGATTATCCAAATGCATAAGTGCTTCACAAAGAGGTGTGTGAATTTAGTGTAACACTAAGAGGGATAACATATGGTCTATAGACAATATCAATGTAGACCTTAGTGCATATAAAATATGACTTGAAAGTTAGTTCCAAGTTTAATGAGAAATTGTTGGGAATGGATAATGGAGAGAGGTGTAAACATCACCCATAGTCAAGGATCAACAAACACAAATAACACATAGATCATTAGAAGAATAGAAAGAGGTGAACTTTATTATCTTTAGTCTTCAATATTTAGCTAATACAAATAATATCTGAGGGTAAATTTCAATAATATGAGGTTGATAAAAATATTTTGACCCTTTTACAAGTGAATAATTAGACTTTTATACTTGATAAACCTATATTACAATAAATGTGCCACTTGGTTTGATAGGTACAACTTTAATTCCTTTACAACACTGTGACCATGCTTTTTAAAGTTTAATAAATGATTAGGTCTAGAGTTGGTGGTAAGATCATTTTCAAATACATGTGTGCATGGGGGAATGGAGGATTTTCCTAACAAAGTCAAAGGTGGCATGAACTTGCTCCCTAATGTCTATTATCTAGTTATGCATTTAATCATTCTAATAATGCCTCAATATCCTCTCAACTACTTCCAACTACCTTATTTATATCTTATAGCCACTTGGGAAATGGTGCTTCTTAATTGGATTCCATTATATATCTATGGGGGTGAGCATGTGGAGGCTTGGAACTTCTCTCAATAAAATAGAGAACTTCCCTCTATTGAATGAGCACTAGGTAGCCACATGGTGGTGATGGAAGGAGGTCTACATTTTTCACATTTCAAGGGCATAGATGTAGGTTCCTACACATAGAATGTAATTGTGTTAGCTAAGCATGAGTTAGACTTCAAATAAGGACATACATGAAGATTGGAGGTCTCAAGTGCACATTTCATGATTCATAGATAGTCTCTATGCAATGACTTTTACTTAACCATTTGGGACTTAGGGGTCCTACATCTTGAACCTGTGTACATCTTGGTCTTTTGTGCTAGATAATCCTATGTCAAGGTGCACATCAATGGCCCCTAATGGGTACAAACCATCACTTTCTTATTGTATATACCTACACTTGACCATCTTCAGTTTAGGCATGAATAAAATGCCTACACATATTTAACTTGAGTTTTTGATATCCTATAGGTACACAAATCCTCTTATAAATTAATCATGTCTTGTATCAACTGGGCTGACTTAGAAAGTCAACACTTTTAGTGACCTCTATGGGTCATTTTCCTACTAAGCGGGAATCTATTAGCCTTCAAGTGATCCATTAGGCATAGAGTCTTTAGACCTTATGGTCCTTCCACTTGTGGATGTGCTGGCCATGTACTTGAAGCTATAAATGAATTGAGAATCACTTGACAAAACAAGAGCTATATCAAAGGAACTTAGATGAAAAATACCTAAGCTAATAGAATTTTGTGCACAAGTACTTAGAGAAACTGAAACTATTCTAAAATAAAGTGTGCAAGGTGCTTAAGGGAAATGAAAACATCTATTCCACTTATTTATAAAGTATATGAAGATCAATGGAGATAGTGCTTGAGATGAATCCCATTTACTGGGATGGGTAAATCTTCTATATTCATTATGGAAAGTTAGAAGGTATTAGATGGCTTATAGATGGCTATGGTATATGGACCACTCCATATTGCATCTAACTTAGTGTGCCTTCTAGACTTAACTCTATCTAAATCTCATTTGAGCACTAAATCTCCCTCTTATAAACTCTTATCATTGGCTCTCTTATCAAAGACCATTTTGGTTTGTCCTTATTGGAGTTCCATGGTGCATGCAACATGCTATTTAGCTTCTTTGAGATCCATTAGCTTAGCTAATCTTATTGTGATGGGATCATTTTCAAGTAGTTCCAACTGATGCATGATTTCTAATGAAGGAAATTAAAGGGATGTTATTAACCTAGCTTCCCTTCCATTGACTAGCATGAAGGAAAAATTTCTCAACAATTTCTTGGGTGTGATTCGGTTAGCCCAAAGAGTAGTCCTAAGAATCATATGCCAAGATAATTGGTTATCCTCCATAGTCATCTTATGATGTGAATTAGGTTCTTATTTGTGGACTCATTTAGGCCATTACTTTAAGGTTAATAATTTGATGAAGTGCTCAGATAGATGTTATGCTTGACAACTCACTCACTGATCTTGGTTCTAAGGAAGGCAAATACATTATCAGAGATAATGGTGGTATGGATGCAAAATCTCATTACAATGCCTTTATAAAATTTGAGGATGGATGTCTCATTAGCCTCTTTGAGCATGACTGCTTCCATCCACCTTATGAAATAATTTATGTCTATGAGAATCCATTTGTTCCCATCACTCAATGGTGGGTTAATCATGCTTATGAAGTCTAGACCCCATTTTTAAAAGGGTTGATTAGATATAATTGGGCATAATGGTAAGGATGCTAACCTTTACTTACCTATAAAGAAGGTGCATTTCTTACAATTTTGCACATATGTGGGTGCATATTTAAAAAGAGTTGGCCAATAATAACTAACTCACATGATATTCATGGTAGTGGTCTTGGGTAAATAATGGTCTACTATAGGACCATCATATAACTCTTGAAGAATTATGTTTACTTATTCTAGTTTTACTCACCTCATGAGGACTCCATTGAGATATTTTTAGAAAAGTGCACCTTCAATAGACACATAGGGAATAAAATATAGCCTAAAATGTCTACACTGATCTTTATCAAGGTTAAGAGGGTATATGTTATGTAGGATGAAGCCTATCATATGTTGCACCCAATTGGTTGCATCTTCTTAGCTTGTGTGCTCTCCTTCATGTGACACTAAGACTACATCATCTAGTTTTGCTTCTTTCAACCAATTATTTGTAGGGTCCCTTTCCTTGCACTAGTTTAGTGACCTAGATGTCTACATCATATTACATAATTTTTTTGATCTACCTATCCATTTTTTCATTGATATCCTTTCTAAGCCATAACTCTTTGGAAACTTGTGTGCATGACTTAGAGTTGAACTTTTTTGTTATAAATCATATATCTAAACTTATTGAGTGCTCTCACAACTTCAAGGATGTGTTTCTCTATGAAGCTATACTTAAACTTATAATCCTTTAGTGCTTAACTAAATAATGTAATTGTCTATTCCAACTAATTCTTATTTTACCACATAAGGATGGTCAAGATGCCTTCATCTCTACCAAGTACATAAAGGATAAAATCCTTGTTATAATATGGGTTGACCAAAGTGGGGGCCTATGTGATGACATGCTTTATGGTGTCAAAAATTTCCCTTCCCATGTGCATCCAACTTAATGCAACATTTTTATTTAACATCATAGTGAGGGGTTTGGATAGGATAATTAAACCAAGTATGAACCTTCTCACAAATTTGATTCTCCCTAGGAAACTTTGGAGACCTTTCTTATGGCTTAAAAGAGGAAGAGACAAGATGGCCTTAACTTTATTTGAGTTGATTTCAAGTCCTTCCTTTGAAATAATGATCTCAAGAAGGGCACCTTCATGCACCATGAAGATGCATTTTTCAGGGTTTAGAGATATTTTGAACTCCCTACATCTTTGAATGACTTGTTCTAGATGATCCAAATGTTTCTTCTCACTTATAAAAAACATTTATATCAGTAAGGTAAACAAAGATGACCTTATTTATGACCTCTTTTAATTCCATGTCTATGTCTCTGTAGAAAGTCATGCTATTTTTTCAAACCAAATGGAATGTAGTAATATGCAAAGGTTCCCCACTTAATGGTAAATGTAGTTTTATAATGGTCACATTCCTGTATGAGTATTTGGTTATAGCCTGAGTAACCATCTAATAGTGAAAATTTCTCTATGCCTACAACCAATTTCAAGATTTGCTCTATTAGCAGGAGAGGGTAGTGGTATTTTAGGGGGGCCTTGTTTAGATCCCTAAAGTCCACATAAAGATGTATCTCCCCATTCTTTTTTTGCACTAGTACTAAGTTGGTAACCCATGAGGAGTGATTTATTGGAAGTATTATATTGGCCTCAATGAACTTTGAGATCTCCTTATGCATTAATGGATAGAGATTTAGACTGATAGGCTTTTGCTTTTAGTGCTTAGGTTGTACACCATGATGGAGCTCAATTATGTGTTATGTTAAGCCTAGATCAAAACCTCTAAGATCCTTATAAATCCATGTTAAAACATCATCATATCTCTTACTAAGTTGAATAAAACTCTTAATTTTTGGCATGGAGCAAACATTACCATTTTTTAGAGTGTTTCTTTGTGAAATGACTATGGGTGAAGATATATATTCTTTTCCTTTCATACTACACCTCTCTCCTTTGACTTGGTCATCATAATTGAATATGATTTCTAGGGTGACTATACCTTTTGGTATCTTGGTTCCCTTCAACTGGATGACTTGATTTCCATACTCAGTTCATAGTTATGCCTGGTTCATTATGAAAAACTTTACCTCATACTAAAATAAATTGATGATTTGTTCATCACTTTCAAACACTTTCCAATTCTCCATGTTGTTAAGTAATAATAGCTTGAACATGATTTTGATGATCTACTCAAATTATTTCATTATGCCAAGCAAGATGTCATACTACATGCCTAAAATCACAATCTTATTTACACCAACATTCTACACTCTTGAGATGGAACTAATGTTGAACACATAAAATATTTCTATCATATCCCACACTCTATGTTTATAGGCTTTCATTAAGCTATTATTATTCATATTGCATGCTCTAACCTAGTTGAAAACCAACTCACTATCTCCTAGTGCTTATAGTGTCTTGATTCCTTCCTTTTGCACAAGCTAAAAGCCTTAGATTAGTGCCTCATACTTGGTATCATTAATTTTTCAAGAAAAATTAAGTTTAAAGGTATGGAAATATTTATACTTTTATGGTGAGACCAACATGATACTATCTCCTACACCATTCTTACTATAGGAGCCATAAAATTATAACTACCACATACCTTCAAGGTTCTTGTGCACCTTTTTGAGATCTAGAATCACATGATTCTCTTCCATGATGAAATATGTGAACATGATTCTCTTTTATACGATTCATCCAACAGGTCAACTAGGATCTCCTTAAGTGGTGTTGTGGCTTCATGGATAATTAAATTCTCTTCTTTGTTTAACATCATGCAATTTTGATCAATTATGCTAGGAGAGTATGGTTTGATATGACTTTATAGGATAGGATCTACCCTTATGGTCACTATTATTTTGTATCTAGTTTTTAGTAACATGTGTGACCAATTTGAAGATAAATACCCACTAAATTTTTCCATGAAGTCTTGAGAGAGGAAGATGGAAAAGTAGGGGGTAAGTTAATAACTATGATATCTTATGCAATGGAGAGGTTTGGGCATGAATTTAGTGTGAGATTAAAATCTTTGATGACCCCTATAGATTTAACTATTTATCCATTAAGTTTGATCGCTCCTTTTGGCATAGGGCAATATGTAAATCCTAATGTATCTGTGATCTTCTTTGGTATTATTGAGTTTTTTGTGCATGAATCGATCATGCAATTGTGTAATAGATTTTGGTTTATGATTAGAGAGACATAAAATAGGGGTGTATTACTATTATTATGCACCTATGCCTCTTCTATTTTTGTCTAGCATATACTTTTAGAGGTGGTGAGTGATATTTGGGGTACCACATACTCCTAAAATCTTATTAGTGCATCTTGTATTAAATTACATTGAGATAGAATGGTGAGCACATCCCACATAGTTACATTAAGGTTCTTCTTCATCTACTTTACTATGTTGAAGGGAACTTGAGTTCTTTTTGGTGGTGTCCTTGAGAGGATGGTCTCTTCTGATGTGGGTGTACTAGTTTGAGGTAGTCCTTCCTTATGTGCATCATTTTCTAAGCACAAAGGTTAGGTAGGCACCTTAGAGTGATCTAGTGCATGGAGGACAAGGGCATGATAGTTGGTATGGCCTATTTTATAGCTCTCCTTTTGAACCTCATATTAAAAGCAACTGGAGTGCTTCCTCCACTAGGCACATCACCTAATTTACATAATTAAAGTCTTCCTCTATCTAATTTATTAAAGTATAATCATCTTATGGTTGAGCTAGCCCCTGGACTTCTACCATATGTGGAGTTGTGCTACTTGTTTACTATTGTGATTAAGGTAATTTTGTACCATGAGTACCTGATTTAGAATCCCATTTGTCCATGTAGCTTGATTATGTGGTTAGTTACATGGGAAAAATAATTTAGAATCCTACACTAAGTTATTCTCTACTAGGACAAGGGTTTTAAAGGTGATGGTAACATTAGCCTTCTACACATGAGGTATTTTTTTATATGTGAGTTGATTTTGTGTTTGTGTGCCACCTTGGTAAGGAAGTTTGTTTAACTAGTATTACTGAGTGAAAGGTTGATGAGGTATAGGATATTTCACTTGATACCTTTTGAGGGAAACTAGCTCATTCACAAAGCCTTGCAATAGCATTTTCACTTCATGCAATTCATTAGAAGTAGTGGATGGAGTAGGTAGACTCATTATAGTAGGGATAGGTGCTAGCATAGGTTCCATAACTAATTGATTAGGGATAAGATCTATGAATATAGACATAGGTGCTCTAGGTGAAATCTTTCCTTCTTGGATCAAATAATTATCTATGCATACTATAACTTCATAGGCATCAAGTAAGACTGTGCCTCGCATAAATTGAATCATCACCACTATATCATTGTTAAGAGATTTTGGAAAATATAAAAATATAGTGTTGGGAGATGGCTTACACAAGGGTGGGATTCTATCCAAAAATATCTTGAATATAAAGTTAAAATTGACCATCATTTCATGGGGTGCTCACTTTATGGTCATGATCTACTCTATCAAAGACAAGTGGTTGCTTCAGTCTTCAAATTAATTGCATAATTCTTTATCAAGTTCATTCCAACTGTGAATAGAATTTAGTCTCAAGTATCGATACCATTAGATAGATTTACCTTTGAAGGAAGAACTAAGTAGTCTAACCAAAACATTGTCCTTAATGACATGGTGTAATGAATAGATATTTAAAATATCTTGAATGTTATCCATAGGCAAAGTTGAGTTCTTACCCATGAAATAGGACAAGCTTTTGAGAGATGATACTAAGAAGTCATTTTACTACATAAGAACCAATGGAATGCCTCCATTGAAGGGAAAAAACACTTGATTCCTTGGTATAGTCATGAATGGAATAGGAAATAATCTTTTTCTAGGCATGGGGAACCTTTCATAAAGAGGGGTAGATTGCACTCTAGGGGGTGACTGGATTACACTACACCTTCTGATAGGGGATAAATATTCTCTAACTCTTCTTATTCTAGACAATGTTGGGAGTTTAATGAAATATAAATGAATTCCTTTTGTACATTATATTGTTCTTCTTTTAATGCATATAGAGACTAATATTTATAGACTAGAGATGTTTGGAGTCACCAGGTGCTCTTATTGAATGTCTATTACAGTTTTTAGCTAAAGATAGAACCAACTCTTTAGATTTTATTTAACCTAGTCCCACTAGGCATGTTAGAAAATATTGCCATTCAAAACATGCACCCATGGATGTTTTGTAGTTCCAAATTTCTTTATGGTAGGATGGTAAGTGTGAAAGCCTTACATGGGGTGAAAGTATCTATAGTACTAGGCATGGAAGTCTTATTTCTCAATTGAGCACAAGAGCATCAATTATCTCATTAAAATAATAGGAACATACCCAAGGTGTGGGACCCTTACACCCCTTAGGATGAGCCTCTGGAGTAGACTGAATTCCTTCTATTCTAAGCACACCTAGTGTAAAATTGGTGTACAGGTCTAAAGAGTAGAAAGGTAAATTTACTACTAGTCTAAACCTAAGATTTTTGAGGGAAAAGGGAGGGAAAAGGTAAGAGATATTGAAAGACAAAGAGGCTATGCACCCAACATAGATCTATCACTCCTACTACCATAAACATAATAAAAACCTTTGACAATAATATGATATCATATGGATTTTTCTAAGGATAATGTAAATGCATAAGTGATTTACATAAAGGCACAAAAATGAAGTTTAATGTTGAGAGGGATGACAAATGGTCTATAGATAAAATCAATGAAAACCCTGGTGTGCATTGAATACAACCTACAAGTGAGTTCCAAGTTTAATAATGAGGTGTTGGAAATATAAAATGGTGAGAGGGGTGAATATTACCCATAGTCAAGGATAAACAAACAAAAATAACATAGATTATTAGAAGAATAAAAAGAGGTGAACTTAATTCTCATTAGTCTATAAGATTTAGCCAATACAAATGCTCTTGGAGGGAAAACCTTAGTAATGTGAGGTTGATAAAAATATGTCAACCCTTTTACAAGTGAAGAATCAAGTTTTTATAGTGAATAAGCCTATTTTAAAATAAATGTGCCACTTGGGGTGATAGGTGTAGCTTTAATTCCTTTGTGGCACCTTGGCCATGCTTCTTAAAGTCTATTCAATGATCATTTCCAAATACATGTGTGCATGGGGGAATAAAATATTTTCCTTATAGGGTCAGAGGGTGGTGTGAACTCACACCCCAATGTCTATTTATCACTTATGAATTTAATCATTCTGATAATGCCTCAAGCTTCTCTCAACTACCTCCAAATACCTTCTTTATATCTTTTGGCCACTTGACACATGGTGCTTCTTAATTGGATTTGGGTGTAGCTATATGGGGGTGACCTTGCGAAGGGCTGACACTTCTCTTAGGCAAAAAAAGAACTTCCTTATACTAAAAAAGCATTGGGAACCAATGTGGTGGTGATGGAAAGAGGTCTATATTATATGCTTTTCAAGGTCATAAATGTAAGACCATGTGTGTGGTGCATAACTATGTTAGATAAACATGAAGAAGAATTTAAATAAGGGTTTTCATGAAGATTAGAGATCCCATGTGTGCCTTTCATGATTTATAGCTATTATTTGCATATTGACTTCTACTTAACCATTTGGGACCTGGGGGTCCTGTATCTTGAACCTGTGTACCTATTGGTATTGTGTACTAGAGAATCCTACATTATGGTGCACATTAATTTCCCTTAGTTAGCGTGAAATTTCATGTTGTTATTGTATGAACCTACACTTAACCATCTAAGAGATAGGCATGAATAAAATGACTACAAACATTTAACTTGAGCACCTAAGATCCCATAGATACACAAATCCTCTTATGATCTCAACATGTCCAGTGCCAATCAAGGTGACTTAAAAAGTCAACACTTTCATTTTGATTCTTTATATCAATCAAATTATTGATTTCTAAGTTTAAAAATCATCTAAATCCATCAACTAAACTTTAATTTTTAGGTCTTTGTAAAATTTCATCTAATAGTTGCCTGACTTAACATGTTTGTCCTTTATGGTTTTGACTTTGGGTTCACAAGTGATTAACAATAGTATAAATCAATCAACATCAATTCTGATTGACTGGTGATAGTTATCTATTAATTGACGACCATGATTACCTTGAAACTAGTGGAGGTCATATGTGACCATCCACAGTAACTATGTATTCCAAATTAAAAACCTGAGAGTACTTTTTCAAATATCATTTGTTCAAAAATAAAAGTGATTCAAAGTAGGGGGTTATTATCTAATATTATAGTTTGAAGGATCAATTTTAACACTAAATTTTCTTTTTTAGACTAATAAAACATTTCATTTTGGGTTTTTAAAATGAATTAATCAAATCTTGTAAATTTTTATTTGGATCCTAAAATAAACATGTTAGCTTTCACACATTTAAATATTGGTGTTTAAAATGAATCTAGGATGGATAATTCTTAGAAACACTTCATTTTTAGTTCTTAAAGTAAATGTTTAAATCTCAAACATTTCAAATTGGTGTTTAAACATGAACCTAGAATAAGTCTTGAATCTTTCAATTTTGGGATTAAAATAACCTAGATTCTTTTACTTCATTTGGTTTTATGAATTTTTTTCCATTTTTCCACTTAATCCAAAGGGATTAGTAACAAAAAATTTCACATTCAATTTTATTCTTAAAAAAATCAAACTTCACTCATAATTATTTGCAACTTATTTATTGATTGTTTGTTTCATAAAAAGGATAGTGTGTGTATGCTCTACCCCCATCCCCTATAGGCAACTCATGGGATCAAAATCACCTTTCCATTACATTTAGTTAATAATAAAAAACATATAAATAAAGTTTCCTAGGCTCTCCCTAAATTGTATGGTATTGGGTGATCTAAAAGCAACCCTAAAGTATTTCTATTTATCTTTTATTTTCATACATCTTAGCTTGTGAATGTGATGTCATTACCTCTCATGAGTTATTTAAGGAATAATTGATCTAGGTATTCATATCTCGATGGTGTTTCAACCCCTCTCCATGGGGGTATACAAATTGGGATCACCCCAATGGGATGGTAGTTTGAGTGATTAAACCATCTTTGTTAGTGGCAAATCATCCCATAATGTATGATCATTTAGGACATTATACTACACTGAGCAATTGATGGATGTAGTGGTTCTGAAAAGGATAAGACCTTTTCATAACAAGCCATTTGACATGTATCTAATTGGATTTATTCTTATCTTATTTTTAAACATGAAATTTTGTACACATGGGATCAATCTAGATGGTTGTAACTTGTTAATTTTAGTCAACCCTACATTGCCACACCTTGATAGGATCTAGGATGATTATACTTAGTTGTATTTTGGTCATTTATTATTTTATTGATTGGTTTGTTACATCTAAAATTTTTATTGTTTAAACCACATCATGAATGAGTCTTGTGTACAACATTACTCCATTATTTGAGGAGGCATTATGCCATTTTATTGACACCTTACTTTAACTTAGAAAACTTTTGTGTTAAAAACATTAAGTATGAAACTTGATTGAGATGGGTACTATTGTTCTACCTAAATAATTCTAAGTCTTATGCCTTAAAAGTCTTTGAAACAAAACATTGATCACATCTTTTAAGATCACTGACATTGTTAGGCTACTTGAATTATTTCAATTGACTTGTCTTATCTTGTGTTTCAATTATCATTATTTAAAAACTAATCATTTAAGCCTTTTTTTTATATTTGTTTAGCATGGTTACGTTATTCAAATTTATCTAGATTTTTTGGTCAACTAAAGCCTAAGTTTTTAACACTTAATTTTTTAAATTAGCTTTGACAAGTTCAAATTCAAACATTGATTCATTTCTATTTAGGCCTCATTTCATAAGGGATGATGCATAAATATTTCTCTTGTGGGTTGAATAACTTAGGCTAATTGATTACCCAAATTTTAAAACTATTACTTTTTTTTTTCATAGATCCTATCCTCAACATTATTTGTGTCTTTATTTGGGAGAACACAACATTTCTCTAGGTGACTTTTATCTTGGGCCTTATACTAACTGATCATGTTTATGTTTGATTCTATTTGTCAAGTTTATGTCAAAGTGTTTAAAGATTGTTAGATTAAAATATCATCATCATCTATGTTTAGATTCTAGCTTTTGACACTACCTTTGGCCAAAAGTCCTAGCACAACTATTTGAGCCTAGCTTTTGACTCAACATTTGGATAAAAGACCTAGAAACATTTCCCTTTCCTAGTTTAGACCTGCTTGAAACACTTTGGACATAAAGTTTAACATGCCAATTTTTATTCAGTGTGCTTGACCTTTTGCATGTATGACATTTGACATTAGACATTTAATGTTAAACTATTTTATGCCAAGTGTTGTCATAGACCATTTTGGAGATACAACTCCATTTTAGACCACTATTTAGAGATACAACTCCACCCCTCTTTTTTAACCACATTAGACCAAGTTTGAACCTTTTGTCCTTTGGACATTATTTTTTAGAGTTTGTATAACTCTAGAACCTCTTTGTTTTATAGATTTCTTCATTGATTATGATATGTATAGCTACACTTATGGTAGAGTCATAATCCATTTTATGATATAATGGACACACAAATTGATTAAAATCATGACCTATTTTAGGAACAAAATTAAATGCCTATTTACGATCTAAATCAGGTTACCAATTGGGATGATATGGTTTTAAGGAGGACTTGGGTGCTTTGCGAGAAATCAAGCTCCAAAATTCCCAACCATTTCTATATCAAGACCCCATCCTTTGTCTTGTTTGAGTAATTAGGCTCCATAATGCCCTAAACTTGTCATTCTAGGACCTTGTCCTTTGGCTTATGTGAGTAATTAGGCTCCAAAACAACCCAAACTTATCATTATAAAGCCTCATCATTTTTATTATGTGATAAATTAAGTTCCACAATGCCCTAGACTTATTATACTAATACCTATTCCTTTGGATTATGCAAATAACCAAGCTTCACAATGCCCCATCCATATCATTCTAGGACTTTGTCCTTTGGTTCATTATAGAAACTAGGCTCCACAACACCCTAGAATCATCATACTAGGACCTAGTCCTTTGGCTTATGTGAGAAACCAAGCTCCATAATGCCCCAACCATATCATTTTAGAACTTTATCCTTTGGCTCATGATAGCAACCAAGCTTCATAATGCCCTATCACTATTATTTTAGACTTTGTCCTATGGCTCATGTAAGCAATCACACTCTCCAACACCCTACCATTATCCAAATTTCAACCATTCCTCATCTAGTTCTATTCATTCCCCACTTTAGAAACCCCTAACCAATCTAATCATAACCCTAACCAATCCAATCAAAACCCTAAATAATCCAATCAAAACCCCAATTGAGCCAATCAGTACCTATCTAGCCAATCTAATGATAACCTTAACCAATCTAATCAATACCCTAACTAAGCCAATCGATACCCCAACCAATCCAATTAGTATCCCAAATAAGCCAATTAATACCCCTCCAACTGAGCCAATCATTTAAAGAAAAAGTTGTATTCAAAATTAGTGTTTTACAATTGATTGTAAAACAAGACCAAGACAACCAATCAATCTAAGATATTTTTATTGAACTAACCATTAAAAATGATTGTAAACCAAGACCAAGATAACCAATCAATCTAAGATATTTTTGTTGAACCAACCATTTGTGATAAGTTAACTTATGATGAATAACCTTCTAATCTTATGCCTATTTTTTAATATTCTCCCATTGATAAGCCAGTCTTTAAGGAGTTGTATCTTGATGTTTGTCCCACCATTACAGAGTCTCACTTTGACAAACCAGTCTCTATGGAGCTAGTTATGCTATCATAGCCCATAAATTATCCAATACCAATCATTCAACACAATATAATTATATCAACATCCATACCATATGAAAAATAAAAATTAAAGTCAGATTCTATTCTTGAATTGTCATCAAATTTAACATCAAAAGAAGAATCAACACTAGTCTCAACATCATATTTAGAGTCTATTGAGTTAGAGTATTATTCAAAATCAGAATATGTTCATGGTTGTTAAAATATTGGTTATGCATCTCTTATATACCATGATCCATTTATGGTTTTTGAGGATGATTACTTAAGCATCAACACATATTATCCTAGTATCTTCTACAAGGATTATGTAGCCTCTCCCCAATCCATTATCATTCCACATGTCATTAACACTAACCAACATAGCCATATTATTGGCATTCCAGCTCCCACAAGTATTGATTGGGATCAAAAGAATCACACCTTGTTGAACTATAGCCATGGGAAAATATCAAATGAAGAACAAGGAGGCTAAGACCAAAAACATGTAGAAGAAGAACACTCTCCTAGTAAAACCTTTTCGGAGGTGCTAGGTGACAATCAAAGTTCCAACTCAACATCTTCTAGTGAAGCCTTTTCAGAGGTGCTAGAAAATAATCCAAGTCAAAAGTTAACATTCCTTAGTGAAACCTTCTCAAAGGTGTTATGGGATAGTCAAGACAAATTCATTGGTAGAAACCTCTTTGAGGAACCAATAGTTGAGCACAAAAATTCTTCACTACTTGATGAAACATTATCAAAGATCAAATCAAAATAGCTTCTTATCTATAGCCTAATTAGATGGTAACTAATCTCAGGCCTAAACAATAGAAAAATAGAGTGGTATTATCAAGAGAATATTCAAAATTATTTAACCTACCACATTTAAAGTTATATCAAATCTAGAATCAACAACATTATGTGTGCCTAAAAATCTTGATCTTAATTTGCTTCCCAACTATCATCCATTCCATTATCCACCACCATTCTATTTCTAAATCAAACCTATCATCCAAAACTTATCCATCCTTGACTACACTTTCAGTTATAAAGGATACAAAGATACCTTGTCTCAATGTTTGAAGGAATCAAAATCAATGAGTAATAAAGATCACAAAAACATCATTTGCATCTAAATTTGTAGCTTGTTCTTGACAAATTAGCTATTCAAACAAGGTATGGGCTAGTAATTAACATGATTAATTATTCTAGTTGTATCATTTACTAAGAAGGACATATATCTCCCCATTAGCAGAAACAATTAAATCATTTACCATACCTAAGCCAAACATATCTAAAACCAACCACCATCATCAACAAAAAACATGTACCATACCATTTCAATTTACCATTCCTTTTATAATTGACATATACCTTGCCATTCATCATATTACTTGGGGTAAATGCTCCTACCATTTAATCTAATCATACTATCAGTCTAACATATTATCACTTATCCATCCCATCATTCTAATCTATCAACTAAAACATTTTTTGATCACTCGCCACCTAGCCTATTTGACCTTGGTTCATCCATTGGTTTCACATCCAGCATGAAGAATTAGATCATTTTTATCAATTATTTTAAGCATTCTAGATAGAGGTAATATTTTGGAGTAGTATAATACAATTTTTATTATATCCTTCATTTATTGTTCCCTCCTTATGTTTGTTTATGTGAGCTTGATTATATCTTCTTATAGGGGAAAATCAATGTTTCACCAATCTTAATACTAATTATAAGTATTTTTGGGAAAATTAGTATCATTTATCTGATCAACTGTATCCTAATTATAACCATCTATGGTAAAACTAGGAGAAACATTTTTTTTATTGTGCCTTGGTGTACCTAATTGCCATTTATATTTCATACTATTCCATCATACCAATTATTTGTGTTTGGTTTGAATTAACTACTACACTAGTTAGATTCCTCTATTGTAAGGTAGAACTACTATGAACTAGGGCCATTTTAGGACTATGTGGGCCATGCTAAATAATTTTTGAGGTTTGCTTAGTCACCATTTTATATACACTCTCATTGTTTTACAATCTTGGACTATTTAGTATCTCATCATTCTTGTTTGAGTTGAGAAACTCCAAAATTACAAAAACAGTTATGAAATTGATTTAGAAAAAAAAAACAAAAACATTAACCACTTCTTTGTCTTAAGTATTTTATAAACCCTTACTAAGTCACAAGAATTCACTTTTGACTTAGTTTCCCCTTCCTTTTTATCCTTTTATCCCATGCTCTCTTCATTTTGTGAGTTCATTTCTATTATTCTATCACATGTATCATGTTTTTTTTTATCATCATCATTTTATTCTATTCCATTTCTTACGAGAACTACATTTTTCCTAAAGTTTCATTGGATATATCATCCATAGAACTATGTAGGTTTCATCCACTTACCTAGTTCATATGAAGACATCTTAGCCAGCCCCTGATTTTCTTCTATTCCACCATCTTGTTTATTTGTTTCATTGTCACCTATTTTCTAGGGGAAATGTTTGTCATCTTGTTTGTGTTATAGTGTTTGTACTAACTTATGACTGACAATTATTTGTTTGTTTTTTATTTTTGTTTGATTATGTGCTTATTTATTTACTTTAAGTATTTTTACCTCAATTCAATTTATATGTGTTCATTGGGTGATTACTTGCACATTATTTTTGAGTCCATCCATATTCATACGTTAACATTGTCATCATGGTTTTTATCATTGGTGTATTGTTTTCAATTGAGTATTAGATCAGGAGTTAGTCCTTATGCATATTTGGCCAATTTCTCATGGTATTTTATATCATGAGGTATATCAACATGTGCTACAACAAAAACTAGCTCAAGAGGTCTTAAAATTAATGGAGTGATAGATAAGTATCTCCTTGGTGCCTTGGTAAAGCCTCCCTCCCATCTTGATCAGATTAATACACTAACCATTCTAGCTGTATCAATGCTAATCAGGATGAGTATCTCTTCATTGGTAGGTACAACTAAATCATTTCCATTGATCAATTCTTAGTCTTCTATTCATCCCTTTCATCACTTTGTGCATCCTCATGTGCCTAGTTGTTTGTGGATTCATTATTCATTAGACCAATGCATCTATGTTTATACCCACTCATCTTTAATATACAAAATAAGTTATATCCATGATTTATGCTTGTTAATCCTCCCTATTAGAGCACAATCAATCAAACATATTTATCTAATCACATTAATCTTAATGATTATAGCTACCTATACACAAATCATTATGTTTTGACTCATCATATTTTCTTAGGCATACATGTCTTCTTACTGATTATAACCACCATTATCCAAATCAGCACTTTTTAAAAAATTAATGCATGTAAGAATTTTCTCATTTGGATTAATCTTATCCATGGGTTAATTCCACCTTTCCTCTTGATTATTTTTTATGGACTCTACATCAAACATGTGATGGCCAATCCCTAAAGGGGGCATCATTATAAGACTTTCTAAACATTTATTTAGAGTTTTTCTTCAATAATCATCTTCTTTCAAGTATATATGCCTTTTCTCAGTATTTGAGAAGACATTACTGTGCCTATTATATGAAACATCTTCCCAAATAGGGGTAAACTGTAGATATATAAAATTGTCCACCAATGTATTTATACTAAAATTTAGACCAATTCTTACCAATCATTGAACATCTAGCCTAAGAATTTCTAAATGCCTCAAATTTGGCTTCATCACATGCAATTAAATCAATTTGGCCCAAAAATTAATTTAATAGAGCAATTTCCCAAATAATTTAAATCAAATCTTGTAAAAATGTTCAAATGCCTAAAAGGTATTAATCCTAATAAATTCCTAATTAAATTCATCTACAAACAATTAAATGAATTATCAAAAGGAAATTCAAAAATTATATAATATCTTAGGTTTTCATCATTAGATTTTGTTTGTTGTCCAAAATGCAAAATATCTCAACCATTCTTATTCCATACTAATCATGACCATTTGACACATTTTAACCCTATTGGTGTTAACCAAGCAAACCTAGGTTAGTATTTAACTCATTCTAAGTCATTTCAAAGCCTATAAAATCAAGCCTAGAGATATTCATTTAGAGATCTTGGACATAGTAAAGTTATAATGCAGGATTTGATTTACGAAGCAAATGCATAGTGTTATAAATCCAAAATTTAACCAAACCAAGCCACTTTGAGAAAACATCAAGCCAAAATCCAAGCCAACCATGGTGTTAAGAGGAGATGAAGATATCCAAACCCCATTTATGAATACTTCTTGAGCACAATCCAAGTAATCTAATGAACACATCATTTGGAACATTGAAGGAAGGTGAGGAAAATTTGTAAGTTTCTTTACATTTTAGTTGAGATTTGTCATTTGTTGTTTGTTCACCAAGCTAACCCTATGATCTATGCATGAAGGTGTTCTGCTTTATTAGTGTGTTTATCATTTCATTTGATTTCATGGAAACTAACACTTGATCTAACCTCCCCTCCATCATCAAATTCTTAGCATCATAGTCTATAGTTACTCATAGAAATTACTTGACATCAATGACCATATTATTTACTGAAAGTAAACCCTTTGATATCAATGATAATAGCTCAACAAACTCCCCCTTTGTCAAAGATGGAAAACCTATACTAACTAATGACCTAAGAATATTTTATAATTTAATGAACATACCTTTATAGTAGAATATGACCTCAATTTACTTTATCAACTATCTCTACTATTACACTATTTCTCCCTAAAAATAGTTAGCTTGCCAATTTTCCCCTAACTATAAAATTCTCCCCCTTTGATATCAATGGAAAAGGGTTATACAACGTAAAGTCTATTTGATCCAAAACAAAGTTATTATTCTTTAAAATAGATAATATACATCTTCATTTTCCTAATGATAATTCCATAAACTTCTCCTTAGAAAAATGTAAGATACTACTCATTACCAATTGAACATTGTTTGACTGTCATAGACTCTTGACCTTTGATCCTCAGAGCTAAAAGATACCCAAAATAAAGATGTCCCTCAGTCCATGTCTTTATTAGTGACTAACAGAATAAGGAATTACTCCCAATTCCTACCTTAAGAATTCAAATGTTTCCCTTGGAAGAGGTTTTGTAAAAAATTATAAAACTTTTTCTTTTATGGTTACATACTCTAGTTTGATAAACTGATCATCTACCTGCTCCATTGGAAAATGATACTTGATTAGAATATGCTTAGTCCTAGAATGCATGACTAGAGTTTTAGAGTCTTTAATGACACTAGTATTATCACAAAATATAGAAATTTGACTATCAATATTAATATTAAAGTCACACAAGGTCTAATTCATCCATAAAACTTATGTACAAAATGATGATATTTCTATGTACTCAGCTTCAGCTATGGACAAGGAAACTAATAATGGTTATTTCTTACATAACCAAGACATAAGACTATTTCCAAGAAATAATGAACTACCACTTGTGCTCTTTCTATCATCAATACAACCTACCAAATTTGCATCATTATATATTGTTAAAGTGAAATCCTTACCTTTCAAGTACCATAAACCAAAGCCTATAGTGCTTTTGAGATATTTGAATATCCTCATAACTGCTTGTAAGTGTGTCTCTTTTGGTTTTTCTTAAAATTTGACCACTAAACCTATTACTTGCATAATATTTAGTCTTCATGCAGTATTATATAGTATACTTCTAATCATATATCTATACAAGGTCTAATTGACTTATGATGACTTATATTCTTGACTCAACTTCGAACTTATTGTCATTGGAATACATATTGATTTATAGTATTGCATACTAAACTTATTCAAAATTTTATTAATGTACTTAGCTTGAGATATGAAGATTCCTTTGATTGACTAAGCTACCTATAATCCAAGAAAAAAAGATAGTTCCCTTAACATAGACATCTTAAAATCTTGTTGCATTACTTTTGTAAACTCCTTAGACATCTTGTCATAGTCACTACCAAAGATAATATCATCAACATACACAACTATTTTTAATTAATTCTCAACTTATATTTTGATGTAAATACTTATATTATAAACACCTCTCTTAAAACCTTGATTAATTAAGTTTCTATCAAGTCTTGCATACCATGCTCTAAGGGCTTGCTTTAGCCAATATAAGGTTTTCTTCAGTTTATAGACATAGTCCTTTTTTATTGACAAATATAAACCTTTAGGTTGCTCTATATACACTTATTCTTATAAATTTCCATTGATAAATGAAAACTTTACATCCATCTGATATATTAAAATTCTTGAAACTAGCATAAGCCAAAAATAGTTTTATAGCTTCTAGTCTTTCCACAAATGCAAAATTTTATTCAAACTCAACACCTTATACTAAAGCATAACCTTTACATACTAGTCTTGATTTGTTTCTTATGACCTAACCATATTTATTAAATTTATTCCTAAAATCCCATTTGGTTATAATAACATTCTTTTCCTTAGGTCTGGGAATAAGTTCTCAGGTCTCATTTTTCTCAATATGATTGAGCTCTTTCTCTATAGAATTCACCCAATACTTATCAATTCTATATTCTATAAAAAACATTGGCTATATCTTTGAAAATAGAGATAAGTTTACATTTTCTTATGTATTCATAAACTGTATCCTAGTTTTCAGTCTAGCATTAATATCACAAATGATTTGACTTTTTACATGATTTTTTTGAACAAATCTAGAAGGTGCCCTTGTATCTTTCCTTTATTATTCTTCTTGAATTTCTTCTAATACTTATTCTTCATCTAATTTTATTTTTTCTTCCTTAAGGTCAATATACTCTATAAGAACTCTTGGTTATGTGATAATATTCTTAGATTTAGTTTCATCCACTCTCACATGTGTACTCTCTACAATATTTTATTACAACATCTATATGTATAACTAACTAAAGAATATCTAAGGAATATGCCTTCATCAACCCTTGAATAAAATTTTCCTAGATCCTCTTCACCTCTCTTGCTAAAACACATGATTTTAGACACTGTAAAGTATTCCACTAAAGATGGTCTTCCTTTCCAAAGATCAGAGGGGGTCTTATTGCTATTTATTCTAATTTGAACTTAGTTTAAAATGTGTACTAATATGTTTATATCCTATCTCCAAAATCTATCAGATAATTTAGATTCATTTAACATTATCATATCCATTTCCTAAATAATCTTGTTCTTCTTTTCTACCACACCATTCATTTTAGTGTCCTTACAGCCAAAAACTATCTCTTGATTTGACATTCCTTATAAAAGTCATCAAACTCATTTGAATATAATTCTCTTACTCTATTATATCTTAGAAACTTAATTTTTAAGTCCATCTCATTCTCAAATATAAAATTGAATGCCTTGAACTTATCTAGAGCATTAGATTTCTCCTTCAAGAGAGCAACATAAGTCATTCTAGTGTAATCATCTATAGGAATCATAAAGTAACTTTCACCTTGGATACTTTGAGTTCTAGTTTAGCTAGATATATCTATATGAATCAACTCTAAAGGTTTTATAGTTGAATATTATTTTATCTTAAACCTTCTTCTTGTCTATTTTCCATGTTGACATGCCTTACATAGGGTGTTTATAGGCTTAGTGATCTTAAGCATGTTCTTAACTAATTCCTTAGTACTTATCTTTACTAAGTTGTCAAAGTTTATATGTCCCATTCTTCTATGCCAAATCTAGCTCTCATCTAATTTAATCATAAAACATCTATCCTCTTTGATCTCATTCAAAACATACAAATTATTTACAGTCCTATTAGCATCTGCTACCAATCTTCCTAAACTTTCTTTTTTATTTCACATCCTTTAACATGAAAAATTAGAGTATATCCTTGATTTCACATTTGACTAACACTCAAAAAATTATGCTTCAGTCCTTTTACATATAACACATTTTTAGTTCTAGTTCTCCCATTGTCAAGACTTGGTATTCCCTTGCCAATAATATTAGCTATTGTATGGTCTCCAAACCTGACTGTACCCTAAGTACTCTTTTTTATAGATATAAATTTATTTTATCACCTGTCATATGGCTTGAACAACCATTATCAATGTAACATTTCAAAATATCATCTTTAATGTGAAAATTATCTTGTGCTAACATGGATTCTTCTTCCTTTGGACCATCATTTTCTTTCTCATTTTTTAATAATTCCAAAGGTTTTGAATTCTTATCAATTTGAACATACACCTTCCTATTTTGACTAGGGGATTTTGCATAACTAAATATACAAAAACTTAGAATATGTCCAATTCTATTATAATCATAACAAATCACACTATTTATATTCATATTTGACCATTAGACAAATTAATTTGAGAATCCTTTTAAAATCCATGACTATTCATATCACTTCTCCATGCATGATTACTTATAGTATTTGATCTACAATCTATAGATTTATATCTAAATTGATTACAAGAAAAGTAGTATCCATAGGATAAATTTATTTACCTATTGCATTTGGTTGCTTGATAGGAAAGGATCTTTGAAGATTTTGGAAAGGCATATTGATTCTTTTGTTATCTCTAAGAGTGATAATATTCTTCACCTGTCCTAACCTCTAACTATCATTCATAATATTATATTTCCTGAGAGGATCAACATGTCTTTAGCTTAGTGATATTCTATTCTACCTTACTACTCTTCTAGTCATCTGCATATCCAAGGCCTATTTTGAAGAGAGGTGACCTTTGACTATTTAATATGTCATCAAGAATTCCATTTTTCTTTTCAAAAATTTGACAATTTTTTAATTTAATTATGAACTATTCCAAATCTAACTTCAATGAACCTATCTCAGATTTGTACTCATTACACTTTCCTTCCTTGGACTTTAGGCTTGCATTTTCTTCTTCTAACTGAGTCTTGAGGTTGTTGATGAACTCCTCATCTTCCTTGGGACTCTTAGTTATCTTGGTTTATAAGATACATAAATATTCTTCATGATTTTTAACTAGAGACTTCAAATTTTGGTTTTTATTTCTTTGACTCTTCAATTCATTCAAAGCACTAATAAGTTCTACCTCAAGGTCAATCTCAACTTCTTCTTCATCCACTTCTTCTTCATCTATGGAAATTTATTCTTTTGAAATATTCACATCTTTAAGTTTAATGGCCATAAACAAAGCTTCATCACTTCTATAGTTTGAACTACAATCATCACTTTCTATGATATCTTCATCACTAACTTCAGAAGAGTTGTTGTCTTCTTTAGAATATAAACTCTTTTTTTATTAAATAAATATTTCTGATAGTCACCTTGCTTGAAATTTTTCTTGCTCTTATTATACTTGTTAGAATTTTTATTATCTTCATCATGATCATGTTATTCTTTTTTAGGATACTTAGTAACAAAATGACCAATCTTGCCAAAATTTAAATATTTGAATGGTAGCTTGCCTTTGTACCTACCTAAACCTTTTCTCATTTTCCTCATAAATAAAGATTAGACTTTGTCTTCATAAATATCAGTATCATTATCAATTTCAACATTTTTGATATGAGATTTCTTTTTAACCTTGAGGGTTACTTCCCTTTTGGAAGATCTTTCATCATCAGCCCTCATCTCATAGGCAATAAGTAGTCCATGAAGCTCATCAATTTGTAAGTTGTCTAAGTCTTTTAATTATGCAACTGATGACACCATTGAGTCAAATATTAAGGTCAAGGATATTATAACCTTTTTAATAATAGTTGACTCATTAACCTTTTCTCTAAGATATCTAATTATGTCGACTACTTTATCAACTCTAAGAAGAGATGCTACAACATTATCTTCCATATTCATTTTTATATGTTTAAACTATCTTTTATAGGTATTAAGATTTTCTAATTTTACCTTAGTCTCATCTTCATATATGAGATGTAACCTATCCTAAATTTCCTTAGCTGACTCATATTGCATCACCTTGATAAACTTAGATTTTGCCAATCCATACAAAACTGCATTCATAGCCTTTGAATTGTTCTCACTTGCTTTTTTTTTCCTATAGTGTCAATTGCATGAGTTTGAGGGAAAGTATTCCCATCTATGACTGACTACCAAATGTCAAACCTAAGATCCCTTAAATAGGTCCTCATCCTAATTCTTCAAAAGGTGTAATTGGTTATAGTGAACAAAGGGGTCTTATTTGTTGAAAATCTTTATTATACTTGATGACTAGACATTATGTTTCTTAAGATCTACCTTTTAGCTATCAAGCCTAATTTTAAAGGACCTTTGATAATACCAATTATTGGAATCACAACCATTGAGAGGGGGGTGACTTAGTGAGCTCTTTAAAATTTATTCTAATTCATTAGTTTGTTAGTCAAGCATAAATACAAAACCCATAGAGCAATCAAACCATAATAGAGAGCATAAATACATAACACATGATATAGTGATAAACACTTAAAGGGAAGAAAAACCACATTGATCACTGCATGGAGTAATTATCCTAAATTATATATGCAATGAATCAATAAGATTATTGATCACCCACTCAACTTGAGGCACTAAACACAAATAGTAAAACACCAACTTGACAAAAATATTTAACAAGCAACCACTTGCTAGGAAGCACTAACTCCCTGATTTATAGATACAAATTTATAGGTGGCTTCAACCACTTTTACCAAGCACCAACTTAGTTAATTCAAAGCATCCACCTTTCTTAGTTTCTTATATCAATAGATTATGGTAAAAATATTTTCTCTTTCTAGTTATGAACCACACATTTATTTATTACTCTTTTGCTTATTAATCAAATAGACAAATTAGGATCTCTTTCTCTTTGTTATTTATTTTTCAAAGACTCTATCCTATCTACCTTCTCTACTCATCTCTTTTAGTATATTTTGTATACTAAATGAATCATTTGATGATTTCATATTCACACATATCTGGCCCTTTATTTTTCAATAAACCTCTACTCTGCTCCTTAATGAATTTATCTAATCATCTTCTCTAGCCATCCAATCTTCAACAAACCTCTGCTTTGATCGTTATCAAATTTATATATTCATCCTTATTCACTTATTCCAAAAGGACAATTTTATCTTACTTATATACAAGATAATGATCAATAATCTCTTGAAGGTCAGCCAAACAAAACCCTATAATTAGCTTTATAATCATTTAATCTCTTTTAAAAACATATTTCATAATAGCTTATATAAAATCTCACTCATATAGGTCAGCTTGATTAACACAAATATGGTATAGACAAAGAAATCATTAGAATACATTTTGTGTGATCCTAAGGAAGACTATAGTAGTCTTGATGTAGTTCATAGTAGTTCTAATGTAGTCTATATCACCCCTAATGTAGTCCATAGTGAGCTTGATATAATCTATATCAAACCTGATATAATCTATAGTAACCTTGATGCAGTCCATAATAAATCTGATGTAATTCATAACAAGCCTAATGCAATTCATAACATGCCTAATATAGTCTATAGAAAACTTGATGCAGTTTGTAGCATACCTAATGTAGTCTATAACTATGTAATATAGTCCATAGCATGCCTGATATAGTCCATAACATACCTAATGTAATTCATAGCAAACTTGATGTAGTGTGTAACTACCTATAGAAATTCCTTAACATCAGTGACCATATTATTTATTTAAATTATACCCTTTGACATCAATGACCATATTTCAACATATTCCTCTCTCTATTTTATCCCTTGTCTATTAGTACATAGGTGACCCATATGACTGTGTATTATTTTTAGCCTATATATTAGTAGTACCCTATCGACTTAGTTAGTTCTATACTTTTTGGCTGAGTCTATTCTCTATATGGTTGACTCTATCCTTGATTCTCCTTCCTCTTTAAAAAAAATGTTTATTCATCAAGCATCATGAAATCCCCTATCAAAATTTTCTTGGATAACCTAAATCCATTTAAGCACTATATGGGGTGATCTTTTCTTCCTTTATTTACCTCCCAAGAGAATATTCACTCTGAGTACTTATTACCATCCCTCATATTTGGATTTCAACATGGTTCAAATCATGCCTCAATATGAGGTAGATGGATCAGATCCTTTTTGTACCAATCAAGACAATTCCCATCTTCAAGCGTCTCATCACAATGTGGGAGTAGTTAACATAAGTCCATCTAATAACCCCACCAATAATCCACCTCCTAAAACACTTCCCATAATACCAATTAGGGGAAACTTCCTAAAAACACCAACCCATAAATTAATACAACGCAAATCCTTTCACAAATAGTGTAATAAATGAACATAATGGAAACATCTAACACCTCCTGAATGATGTAAGTAAAACATAATTTTATCAATATGGCTAATCAATCTCCTATTCTAATCCCTTAAAATAACCAAAAAATTATTACTCCACCTCTTAGATATGTCATAGGAAATGCCATTCCCCAACCTATCATGAATAACACAATGCTTCAAAACATACAAAATGAGCCCTTATCCCCTTTAATTATTTATGTTGATATTGGTAACATATCTCCAAATATTAATTATAATGAGACTAAAGATCCTACATCTTTCCTTAAGGTATTTGGCAATCTTTACAAAGATTAGAGCCATACTAATACTTTTTCCACAACTAAACTTCTGATTAAAACACTCATTGGTAATGTATTGGAATGGTACAACCAACTTCCCTAAAATTCCATATGGAAACTAGAAGATCTAGTCAACCTTGTAGTTAAATAATTTCAACACAATGATCTTCCAAAAAATTACCTTAGCCATTTCATCAATGCTAAGCAATCTCCCACTAAATCAACTCATGATTTTATCAAGTGATGGAAATATTTGGCCCACAAGATCAACCATAACATTACTAATGATAGTCTATTTAAACTCTTTATAACTTCCTTAACTCCTTATCTTCAATATAAGGTTCAAAATTTTTCCCCTAAATGCTTAACAAAGCTCTCAACCAACCCAAGCATAAAGACTTCTTAATGAAATAGTTTGAACCTAACACCAAATTCCTTAAAGGGCATTTTTCAAACTTCTAATAATGAAATCACTAGAAATACTCTAAAAACCAATCTAAGAGTTTCCAAAGCTAATAATCCCTTATCTTCTCACACACCTTTAATTGTGCAATAAATGAAACACTTTTTAGTGACCTATAGACTATTTACTTATATTAATAATACTCCTAAATGGTATGACCCTAATCAGTTTTGTTGGTTCTATGCTAACATTGGTCATTCCAATGAAACTTGTAGAGGGCTTACCAATTTTTTTTTCTTATATGCTTGGTGATTCATTAAATAATTAATCCATGATTCAACTCTGTCATCAAGATTACAACACCACCTATAAGAAATGAAAATATCCCAAAGGTCCTTCTTCTAATAACCAACAATATTTTTCCACATCTAACACTTAACAAGCTACCAAAGATATTTATGCCAATGACACCAACTATGATCAATATTATAATAATTATGAATGTCAATGCGGCAAAGGGTAATTATCATCACAAATTTTCTCACATAGATCTTATCACTAAACCTCAAAAACCATCTTTGGAAGAGTAACTCCTTAAGTATACTACAACCACTCACCTAACTTCATCAACTAATGAGGAAAGATATCCTTCTTCTAAACCATCAACCACTTTTATTCCTATAAAATCTCACTTACCTTCTAAACCTCACACTAGTTATTATTCTAAAACCCATTCGAACTTCTTAGAAGAAATCAAATCCATTCCTTAAAAAATTCCTCTTATGGAGTTATTATGTACCTTCCCTTATCATCACAAGTTCTTCATGCAAAAAATACTAGAAATAAAATAACCATCTTTTTTAGAAGAAGAACCACCATCTTATGAGCCTTAATTAAATGATGTGCATACCATTGAATCCATTTGTCCTTTAAAACCCTCTATATAATTCCTTAATGAATACATGATTAATGATGAGATATTATTTCAAATTTATGATCCACCCCTATTCATTAAAATATCCATCAATACCACCCTCATTTGTAAAGTATTAGTAAATGAAGGATCTATTATTAATTTGACATTTTTTTGGATCATAATCAAAATCCACTTGGTTATATTTGTCTACCTCTATCAATTAAACCTAAGACTATTTAAACTAAGGTTATGATCCTCAATTTACCCCTATCTTAAAACATACTCCTAGGATGACCATGGACTCATAGAATGAGAGATATCACCTCTTTCAATAACTAATGTATCAAGTTCCTTAATAATGGAAAACCATATAAACATGAAGCTGATACAAACCCTTAGATTATTCAAATTCCAAATCCCAAATCTCAATATCACATTCCCACCATTCCAATAATCAATAGTTCTCCCTTACTTGAATTCATCAACATGAATCTAGATTTAGGTGTCACTCTTTTAGATTTAGATGATGATGAACTTAATGACTTGAAACATACTTGAAACACTAAACCTACCTCCTTACATATCAAATTTTTTTCCTCTTTATTTATTGCCTCATGATTACACCATCCCTCTCATTGATGAGACCCCATTGCACACAATGCTCAAGAATTATCTTACACATAAAATGCCTTCACATGAAATGATTATGGAGTGGACAAATTATTCCAATATATTCTAATCATGTCTTTATGTAAATTAATGGATCTAGGTATTTCCCCTTCCAAAATTCCTCTTGAATCTCAAGCATGTACAATTTCTCCCACATATGATGATAACTACATGGCCCAAGCTCAATAATGAGACTTGTATGTTCAACATTATAAAAAAAAATTAACTCAAATACATGATTTCAATGATGATGTTCATACCATTTCCACTAAATTTGAGTTAGCATTTGAAGGTCACATACCTCCTAATAACTCTCCACTCTTTGATACTCCTTGGATGTTTGAAAAAATCTTACCTTCCAAACCTTTATAAATTATTGAATCTTCTATACCACATAAAAACTCAATAATTACATCCAATTCTTCCCTTGACAATGATTATATTGACAAACCAATCAAATTTGATCAATATTCTTCCCCTACTCCACATACTCTTAAGATTACATTATAATCCAAGGCCACAAAGGTATGCTAAATATACTCTAAATATGATCACCATGGTAATCAAATTTTAAGTCTTGAAGTAGATTCCAAGTATTATGGTCCTCTTCCCACCTTACCTAGTGATGAATCCATCCCTAAACTGCTTCATGCTCGATAACCTCAAATACCTTAGTAACATCACAAACTTGGAAATTTTAAGAAGAAATCCCATCATTTAAACAACTTCATTACTAACACTTATCCTAAATCAAATATAATTTCCTCTCTACCTAATGCATCATATCATTTATAATATGGAAATTATATGCTTATCGAGGGAACTACCAAAATAAAATATGGTACCCCATCATGCACTTGACCAATTACAATCTCTCACAAACTTACAACAACTAAACATGATAACTTTAGCTTATTATTTGATAAATATTGTGAGACTTTTGCTTGGTCTTATGAAGACATGTCCAATATTAAATCTAACATTGTGGTGTACAACATTATCATCTATCCTGATGCCAAACTCTTGTGATAAAAGTAACAAAAACTTTCACTAGAACTTTCCATTTTATACCTTAAATAAATCACTAAACTTATCAATTCTAAGTTTATCAAGCCTATGAGAAATTCAAAATGGGTCCCCAATAATGTACCTATTCAGAAGAAAGTCACCATGTTCATTTTCATTGATTTCTATAATCTCAATCTTGCTTGTCCTAATGATAACTTCCCTTTACCTTATATTGATGCCATCGTTAATTCCATTGCTAGTTATGAAATGTTGTCCCTTATGGATGGTTTGTCATGTTATAATAAAATTAATATTGACACTAATTACCAATATAATAAAAAATTTACCATGAAATAAAGAACCTATTATTATGTTGAAATTCCCTTTGGCCTCAAAAATGTTGGAGCTACCTATAAATAGGGGATGACCCACATTTTTCATGATATTATCCATAAAATTTTAAAAACCTATGTGGATGACCTCATTTACAAGTTTAATATCCACAACACTCATCTCTCTAATATTTTTATCATCTTTGATTGCCTCATTAACTATAAAATTAGACTAAATCACTAAAAATGTGTTTTCAGTGTCACATATGGAAAATTACTATGACTATTAGTTTCTCTTCATGACATTGATGTTGATCTCACCAATATAAATGTTACTATTAACATTCCCATCATTCATTCACTTATATATATTCACACTTACCTTAGTAAACTTGGGGAAATTAGATGATTTGTCCCCAAAATGGCTTAATGTATCTATTTTGTTAATTCTCTTCTCAAGAAAGGTAATGCCATAGAATGGATGGATACTTATCAAAAATCATTTAAAAATATGAAATAATCTTTGATTCACCCACCCACTCTTCATCCACCTTCTAATGATTAGTCATTAATCTTATATACTTTTTCAACACCTATATCAGTTGGGGAAATGCTTGCCCAACATGATGATATCAGAAGGGAATATGCATCTATAATATCATCTATGGACTCATCAACTATGAGAAATGTTATAAAAAAGTAGAATGGATAGCCTCACCATATATTTTATTGCTAAAAATATCTAACATTATATTCTTTATCAAACCATTTATGTTATCCTTCATTCTAATCCACTCCATCACTTATTCTCTTAAAATTTTCTTCTTAGAGATAGAATGGGCAAGTGGATGGTCCTCCTCATGGAATTTGATCTTTGAATTATTACACAAAAATATGCCAAAGGACAAATAATTTATAATCAACTTTCCATAACTCCTATACTAGCTACCAACCACCTTTCAGATAGTATTCTCAATAATATTCTCTATAATGAAGGTCTTAATCAAGCCATATATCTTAAAAATTACTTCCATAACTTCACTATTTATCTTGAATCAAGTAATCTTGAAGAGTCCTTTATCTTCCTTAACACTTCTAAAAAAAATTAGTTATTGAATAACTTCTTAAAATTACTATTAGTTTACATGATTATTCTTGGACCTTTCATTTTGATCATGCTAAATGCCTTCAAAGAGCTAGGGTAGGTTGTATCCTCACTAGTCCTCTCGGTAAAATTATCCCTTTGGAATTTCACCTTACATTTTACGTCACTAACAATATGGTTGAATACGAAGGATTAATCCTAGGCATGAGATCAACCCTTGATTTAGATATCACATATATACATGCTTTGGGTGACTCCTAACTCATTTATCACCAATTTAATGGTGATTATCAATGCAAAAGTGAAAATCTCATTTCTTATCATCAATAGCCACTACCCTTGCCAAATACTTCTCTTTTTTACCATTGAGCCTATTCCTTGAGATCAAAATTCTATTGCTAATTCACTTTCTTCTTTAACATCTCTTTTTCATCCACACCAAATTCTTACCAATTCCACTTTTATTATCCAAATAAGAAAATCCCCGTCTTATATTAAACCATAAGATTAATTCATCTACCACATTGAGGCTATCACCATTTTATAAAGCCCATGGTACAAAGACATTATTTAATTTATTAAACACTAAACCTATCTTGCAAACATTGATTTCCATGAAAAGACTTGCATTCACAAATAAGATTTCAAGTATGTCTTTTGATATAACATATGTTACTATCATAATGTTGAAGGTACCCTACTCCACTATGTTATGAAAGAATAAGTTCCTCCTCTTCTTTAATAATCACATGGGAACATTTGTAGTGGCCACTATAGTGGATATGCTATAGCCCACAAATGCGTATGTATGAGATAATTTTGGCCCACTCTTGAAAAAGATGCCATAAAATTTGTTAAAAAGTGTACTTGTTTCCTACTTCATGATTATCTAATCCATTCATCTCCATCTTAGCTTCAAACCATGGAGTCTCCCTTGACATTATACATGTGGGGATTAGATATCATATGCAAATTACCTTAGGATTGGTATGTGTTTATTATCATAGCCATTGAGTATTTTACTAAAAGGGTCAAGGCTGTGCCCCTCACCAATGTCACTAGTACTACCATTTCCATATTCATCCTCAATAAAATCATTTTTTATTTGATGTTCTTCATACTCTCATTTTGGATAATGGTGGTAACTTCAAAAATAAAGACATCAAATAACTCTATGTTAACTTTAAAATCAAAAACAAATTTTCCTTGACTTATCATCCCTAATACAATGGTCAATCCAAGGCCACCAAAAAATTATTAATAAAATCTCCAAAAGATAATCCATGAAACCCACATAGATTTTCATCTTCATCTATATCCCACTCTTTGGGCCTACTACACTTGCATATGCACTACTACTGGGGCAACACCATTTTCACTAGTTTATGGTACTAAATCAATCATCCCATTAGAATTTTAGCTTCCCTCTCTCTGAATCTCTATTCATGGTATCATACCCATTGAATAATTACATGAAGCTCACCTTCATTATTTTTATCTTATTGATGAACAATATTTTTTTGACCTATAACATAATTGCCAATACAAGACCTGTATTACCAAACAACATAGAAAAAGAGTTAAATTTCACACTTTTAATGTTGGTGATATTGTCCTTAATATAGAATATACTCATGAAAAAGAAGGTAAATATGCCTAAAAATTATGGGAGCCTTATTTAGTCAAAGTCATTCTCAATCCTAGCACCTATCACCTTCAAAATAATGAAGGCCATATTTTCAAAAAGCCCACTAGTATGTAATTCTTGAAAAAGTATTTTGCTTAAATCCTTCCCTTCTTATCATGATTTCTATATGTTATCATTATAACACTTTTTTAAGGATACCTATATGGGTATCACCCTCTATAGTAGTTCTCTCTTTCTACAATCCTTACTCCTTTTTCTTGGTCCTTTAGTTTCCCTTTTCTCATGAGTTGTATTGTAAAACTATAGATAGGAACCAGTCTTCCTCATGATTTCCATTTGTTTTCTTTTTGTTTCCTTCCTTTCCAATACCTTTTGGCACCCCTTAGGTTTATATTTTTTGAGTTGTAGTATAAGACCATGGATATGACCTAGCCTTCCTCACAAATACCATATTTATCCCATTTACTTTTCACATGATTTATATACCCTCTTGTGTTTCTCTTTTATGAGTTGTAGTGTAAGACCATGGATATGACCTAGCTTTACTCATAAAATTACCATATTTTTAGTGTTCCTTTTCTATAATGTGTTTTTAATGATCACAAGTTTTTGATCCCTTATTCACAACTTTAGTTTTTCCTTCTATTGTAGATAAAATTTGTAGAACAAATTATGTTAGCATGTTTTCCTACACTTACCTCATTATTATGATAAGGAATCACACTTTTACTATATTTATATCCCTTTCTACTCTTTATCACATTTTTTTGTGATTTGAAGTAATTCAAATTGTTTCATGATTCATTCCTCTTGATTTAATTTATTTTCACTCCACATTGGATAAACCAAGGTCAAAGTTAAGATAACACTCTTATTTCACTTGAATTATCGAGACTCTTAGACACCATGCTCTCTAAGTTCTATTTCTTACCCACCAAGTCCCAATTATTCATATTAATTTCATATTTAGCACCTATGTTTGGTCTTTTAAATCTATATGGAGGAGGAATATAGAAATATATCAAGAAATTTAAAGGACAAATCATTTGAAACAAAAGGCAATGATATATAAAAGGCAACATTTAAATTTTAAAAGTAAAAATTGCACCAAAATATGTTATTTTAAGCAAGTCTCCTATCTCCAATCAAATCTAAAACTCCATAATTGGCCTCATGATAGAATCAAGGTCCATTGGGGTGAGGTAGGCTATTAGATTGGAATAAGAGAATTCAGAAAAATCTATGGTGATACCTACTTTCTCATGCAAGTAACTAATCTTCACAACATACTGACAACTCTTTAAGGGGTCATGATGAATGGGGAATACATTATGGGAAGGTAAGTCTAGATTAATTTTGATGCATATAGCATTCATGGGATGATCTACATATTTAATTTATTAACCTAAAATTTGTGTGGCTAGGATAACTTCTTTAGAGTCCTTACTATTGAAAGTACTCTTGTTTTAACAAACTTAAATTGAGTGTATTAACTTTAATAAAGAGTTCCTCTACCCTGGTTTTCCCTTCATTATCCCCTCCACCCATTTATTTTCCCCCTTGATAGGAAAGTTTAATTCAAAATCTATTTTCCCTTCTTCTACATTCCCTCTTCTTCACATCTTAAAAACATGATCTCACTACTTTTTTTTAGTTTTATCTATCTTTAGAATCAAGCAATATGTTCGAGTGACTATGGATTATTTTCTTTATGCCATGGCTTTACATCCTTGCATTGATTTGATTTATTTTACCATTTCTTATTCATGTACTACCCCTTTTTTTGGACACTTGAGTCCTTTTTTATTTTCATGTACTTTTTCCATTGTTGAGTGAGGTTGGCTTGTTACTTCTCACTCACCAATATTGTTTTCCATTTTATGCACTTTTTCCATTTATGATTAAGGATTGGTATTTCTCACTCATCAATGTTGTTTTACCTTTTTATTACCCACATTTGTTTAAGTAAGTATTGTTACTAATTTCACATTGATGTTTGATTACCATTTTTTTAACAAGTATCCTTGGTTTGACTTGGTGAGTTTGCCTTTATAAATTAAGGTTTAATTTTTTGAGTTTTTAGATCTTTAGTAGCCTTGGATTTTTGGTTACTTGATTTAATCTAAATTTTGACTTGGTCATTTGGTATAACATATAATTAGTCACCCTAGATTGAAAAAAAATTAAGTACATCTCCTCCACATAGCATCAGTTATCTTGGATTTCTTGTGTTTATTTATTTTTGCTCTTTAGTTTTGTATCCTTGGGTTTGTTGAAATTAGTCTATGTGCCCTCCATGATCAAAACTAAAAACATAGCAGACAATCATCTAATAATAAAATTAATTCAAGGTACAAATATATTACATTTAACTTTTAGTTATTTCCATTTCAATCATTTAAATTTTAGTTATTTTTGATTTAAAAATACAACATTCTTTTTATCCTCAACATTGTGTGTTCCTATGTTATTTTATTGAAGCATGATCACCTATTGCACCTAAGTGACATCTGATGATATTCAAGTGGGAAATTTGTATACACATAATCTTTTCAAACTTTATTAATTACTAATGCTTTCTCTCTTGTAGAAACTCATTGAGTCTTAATCTCTATAAGTGCATGATTTAAGGGGTACACTAAGAAATGGGTAGGTAGATTATTGGTAATTCATAAGATTTTTGTCCTTACACTACCACTAATTATCATTCCAAATAACTCTTAAAAATATTCCCTTAAGCTTTGCCTCCTATTTTCACCTTCCTCTAGTCATTTTATACCTTCATTATCCCTTGCCTAGCCTAAATCCTTTTCAATTATTTATTATACATTATCCAAACCATATAACCTATACTCTAATTGAGAAAAATCATTTAGGATCTAGGTCGGCCCCTGCTAGACCTAGACTAGGACCTAATTTAATTTTGTCAATAATGATACAGAGTTAATTAGGTCAACCATGTTAGCTAAACTTTTGGAAAATATTAGGGTTATATTAATATATATAAACACATTAATTTCACCATTATTAGAGAGAAAACATGAGTTAATTATTCATTTGCACTTATTTACAGTCTACTCTTCCACCATTCTACTTGAGGAGTTTTAGCTTAGGGTTTCTAATTGGAAAACAATATTGTCTTGTGGAAAAGTCTTGGATGATTTGTCCTTTCTTAGTAATCTTTATAAACCATAAAAACCTTTTAAAAAACATCTTTGGCCAAGGGAGAGATTGAGTCTTAATAAGTTAGTATTCAAATTAAGTATCTATAACTTTGCTCCTCTCTTTTAGTAGATAACAATAACATAAGTATGGATTTTTAATATATTATTCTCTCCATGCATTAGGGTATTACCTATACATATCTTAAATAGGATTTTATTATGCATGTTTAATTTTATGTTTACTAAACCCATCATATTCCACAAGCTTTGGTGAGCACTAGATTATGTTTTACTTTACTTGTTATTAGTTTATTAATTATGAAAACATAGGACCTGATTAGGGTTATTTCATAGTTTTTCTTGAATGGATGCATTGTAACCCTCCCTAGTGATATTATTATGTTAAGATATCCCTTGGTTATGTATCTAATATCCATATGGTCATGACATTGAATATATATTGTATTGATAATTGGAAGTGTACGTAGGATTTATCTTCTCTAAGATAGGATTAATTTATAAATCAATTACATTTCCCTTTACATACATAAACTAATTAGATATTTGTGTGGTCATGTATTATAAATTATATTATATATAAATGTTAATAAATAAGATATATAAAAAGTAAAATACATTCTTATCACATAATTTAAGATAAAAAATGTTATAGTCAAACCATACAAGATTTGAAAGATTCTGATAGGGAGTAAAAGAGATTGGTTTTTAATATGATCACAAATTATTTGATGTGATGAATAAGGTAGAGTTTAACCTAGAATATAATTATAAAGTGACTTGTTTTATGGAAGTATTATGAATAAGAATATGTTTCACCATTTCTTAGACACAATTCAATACCAAGGTAAATGCAAGAGTATCTACAATTAGGGTTGAATATAGCAAAGAATATGGTGATGTTTCAACCTCAATTTCAAACATAAATAAAAATATAAAATCACTCTTGATAATTATGGACCAATATCAAGAGGGAATATATAATTATAATTCAATATTATGGAGTATAGAGTGTGGCAAGGAAAGGCATCATAGGAATGAGTGCCCAAGAATCAAAACATAGTTATATAATATATGTAAGTGGTCAAACATCTAAAATCTTAGTGTAATATCATACAATATTATACCAATAATAATTATATATTTTAAATTTTTTATGTCACTTAATCATGATGAAAAAAGTTGTAGATCTCTCTTGGATCTAAAGGAGGATATTACAAATAATGTGTTTGTAGTCACTATGCAACAAATAGTTATTATGACTAGAATAATTCCTAGTCCATAAGTTAGAACTATAGGTGTAGAATATTTAGGTACATCATGGATTTAAAAGGTATTGAAATATCAACCTATAGGTATGTCCAATTAGACACCACAATTTCAAGCTTGGACAAATCCATCCCAGAACTAGACACCTCTATTAACATAATATCAGTCTTCATCCCATTAGAATCATGTGATTCCCCAAGTACACTAGGAAACTTGAGAACAATTTATTACTAAATACTAATATGGTGGGTATGATGACCTATAACAATAATAACTTGGTATAATGAACAATAGGATTCTAGGAGCTTTGGGCTAAAACAGTCAAATGGTCAGGGATTCTAAGCAAACAAAAGATGATATAGGGGAGGATACCAAAGTGGTACACAAAGAGGTAGGGGAAATAATTTTAAATGACCTCCAATTTAATGTTACTTGTGTAAATAATTTAATCCTAAACAATAATTATATTACTCTTATTATAGGTTTTAGATCAACATGACATAGAGGACTATCTAAATTTAGAGAAAAAGTGAATGAAGAAGGTAGTAATAAATGTGAATATGATTAATGCACAATTCCAATAATATTCCTTTATACAATTAGTCACATGGAAAAAACATGAAAAACAAGGATTACCACCTCTAGAGATGCCACAAGATCATGGGATAAGAAAGTCTTGGTAAGATAACTATCCCAAATGAGTCATCAAGAAAGGATTATTGAAAGAAGCTACACATATTTTGAAAATAATACAATAGCAAGAGACTGCCAAAGATGATTTTATAGTTATGGATGTATAGATAGTGTGCATTATGTGATAATATGGTGATGTCATTACCTTGAAATATTTAATGAAGTTACTCAACACACTGCATAATGAAGACATTTCATAGAATATCACCAAAATAATCCATAAATTTCTTAAATGTGTGTAGAAATGCCAGTAGTAGACATAAAATGATATGGTATGTTAAGACTAAGAAACCCTATGATTTTCACTCTAAAATGGACATCAATTTGATAGGGTATGAAATAACCAATGTAGTATTTGATTTTGGTTGAATAATTAACATTATCTTGAGATCACCATGGGTAGCCATTAGGTAACCTAGACTAAGTTATAGTCTTATCACTCTCATACTTGTATACAATGGATGAGTTAAACTTATTAGACATATAGAAGATGTGGAAATCAAATTCATAGAGTTGTGTCTACATGATAACCTTAAAGTCATTGACATGAAGATAAATAAGAATCACTACCTTACATTCATTATTAAGAAGTAGACATATGATGGTCATATGACCATAAACATGGTGATGAATCAACTATAATACCATTAGGGAGATAATATCATAGTAATTCCATTAAATAAATGTGGTCAAAGACCATATTACATACCCAAAGAGCCTAATCAGCCATATGTTTATGGGGAAAGTAGATGTATGAAAGTGAACTTAGAAGAAAAAATAATAGGTTGTATGAGCTACTGAATATAACTTTATCTATAGTAGCATAACCCATAAATACAATCTCTATGCAAAGATCGACTACTTTTTAAACCTATCTTAAATCACATAGATATTCCACAACTAGAAATGGAGGATGTGTGATCTATGTTTTTAAAGTTTCCAACCTTGTTTGTCATAGACTTATTATACCAAATAGGTCATATAAATAAAGATTACATAGAACCAACTCCAAAAATAATTCTACCATGGGATATCATTTCTTTGGTGAGTGGAGATTTTGATATGTACATAATTAACTAGACCAATGGAGATCACAAGATATGTCCTCTATGGATGGTCTTTGTGATAAAGCACCAAATACCTCATTACTTTGCCACTAAAGATGTTAGATAGTTTATTCTTTAATTCCAACATGTACCAGATGTTGATTAGAGGGTGAGTTATCTTAATTATGCATTGGATGAAATTGATATGAATAGTGGTCAGTTCACCATGATGAGAAGATATGAAAGGGTGAAGCATGAAAAATAATTTTAGCTCAATTCTAGTTTCTAGAGGTTATCATAAAAGACTAGCTAGTGTTTAAAGATGGAGATTGTCTAGAGATTCATATTTACCAAGAAGTCTATACTATAGAATTTGTGGCTCTAGAGTATTGAGCACATGTTTTAAAATATATACTAGATGTTTTCCAAACTACTTGGTACATACATTAGGAGTCTAGGAGAGAGACAAAACATTGGACATAGATCCAAAATGACTTCATTAAAACATTCATTTTTTAAGATGATAACCCCTTAATGACAAGGCATTATAGAATTTAAATACTTTTCTATGTCATGGGAATGTTGAAGACTTAAATAGTATGGTTGAGTCATCTTTGAAACAAAGAACAACCTATGATTTTAGTGAAGCCTTATGGATCTATAAAAAAAAAGGGGAAGGAACAAATCTATGTTTAACCTTGACATAAGATTCAATATCAATATATGGGACATCCAATTCATAAAATGAGGATGAAATGGATTTAGCCAAACTATTTGAACCTAAATGAAAGGTTAAACCACTTCCAAACCCATTCTCAAAGCTGATAAAAGAAGAAAATTTATGACTTATCAATTTTATAGAGTGATAGGACTAGGGATATTGTGTGATTCAATTCTTGAGGGGGAATAAAACATCTATCAATAACATATGAAGGAATATATGGGGAATATTAGAATAGAGGCCATTCCAATGTTAGCCCATATTGGATATTATTGGTCTTAGGAAGACATATCATAAGTTATGTTTCTCGTAAGGGATTACTAAGATGTATTCCCTAAAAAACTCATAGAGGTTAAGGGTGTGAATCCATCCTTATGCTAAATTCACATTGAGATGAAGGAGTTCACATGAAAAATCAATAAAATACCCTACTAATTTAATCCAAATATAAAGATTAAAGTGAAATATGAGTTGGATTGCATGCAAGAAGTTGGTATTAGCTTTATTATAGAGAAAGTCAATTGGGTTAACCCCATGGTCTTGTAACCTAAGATGACTAATGAGATATAAATATGTATAGAATATCACATCTTGAATGAGGCTTGTGTTAATGATCCATTTATCATTCCATTCATAAATGAAGTTTTAGAAGTAGTTACAAGGCATAAGTTATATTATTTCACAAATTGATTTAGTATATATCATAATATCCTAGTCATAGAAAAGTATAGGGTCAAAACCACTTTTGCAATTGAATGGATCTCTTTTGTATATAAGGTAATGTTTTTTGGTTTCAAGAATGCACCTATGGTTTTTTCTAAAGTTTTAGTCACTACATTTTAAGTATTTTATCTATGTCTTTTTAGAAGTCTACTTGGATGATTAGATAGTGTTTCTTTTGTTCATAAATCATTTGTCTAAACTTAGTCTTATGTTGGAGAGATATAGGGAATTATTGCAATGTACCTAGAGAGGGGTATAATAGTATAATAATGGCTAGTGGTTTAGTACCACATGAATTAGAAGGAGGAGTTGGGTGGATGAGAAATAGTATAAATAAAGGAGAATATGATATTATAAGGCATAAAATAAAAATAATTGTAATTGAGCATTGCTCAAAAGAGGTAGCCCCCTTTAATTGTAAAGTGATTCAGAGTGATTCCTTCCACAAAATGATTACATATTTAATATATGCAACATTTATCTAATTTTATATATTTTAGCATATGAGTTCTTGAAATTGGCATCAGAGCATTTTCTAGGGCCATTTTCATGATCATGATTTTTTACAGGTATATTTGGGAGCTTTATGGATCAAGTTTAAAAAGTGCAGATTTTCATTTTTTTACTAAAAAAACCCAATTGTTCTTATTCAAACTTCTCATAAATGGTAATGAATCGAGCCAAAAAAAATTGATTTTTATGCATCTTTGTCTTATCTTTCTAGAAAATTTTGAAATTTTGAATGTTTTTTGGTATGTTAAAAGTTATAATAGTTTTAGTGACTACTATTTTGAATTAAAAATCAAAATAATTTAAAATAAAATCAAAAAAATCATGGAGCCTTCTATTTTAATGTTATTTAGTGTATTGACATGTTGATTATGGTCACAAATTTTTCCATTTAAACTATTTTATCATGTGTTGGTTTAATTGTGTTAAAAACAAACCATATTTAACCATATTGTCATGTGAGTAAGATATTTGTTATCTAGTTATGTGTCAAAAAATAAAAAAATAAAAAAATGGTCATATTGTAAGGATGCATTTTTAGTTGAAACTGACGTCCAATTTTATAGTTCTCATGGGATTTCCTATTTTCTCAATAAATCATCTCACCAGTGCATTAACTCAACTTCAAAAAACTAGCATAGTATAGGAATATAAGACTAATTTCAAGACATTAGCCAATATCACCTCTACTGCATTCTTCATTCATTGCTTCATCAATGGACTTCAAGACGTGATTCAAGTAGAGGATCACATGTGGCACCCTCAGACAATGATGTAATTAGTGGGTTTATCCAAGCTTTTTAAATATAGAATCAACTAGAAATGTCTCCAAACAATGCTCCCTCAGACTATAAAATCACCAAAGAAATCATTAGAAGTGCCTGATCACTCCTCTAATGAATCCATTCAGGTAACCACCATGCTCAAGTATACCCTAGATGAGCCCAAGCTAAGAATTATATATCCCAAGTAGGGAATCAAGGATTCACTTCTCTTTGGAAATAATGCTAAGGGGGATGACATGTACCTTTAGTTAGTTCACATAGATAACTATTTTGTATACGCCTATTCTAGATTTGAGGTCATCATCATCAAGATTTAACTTTCATTGCTTGACTCTCATTGCCAAATTCTATTTGTAGTTAGTCCACTCATTCATATTTATGTACATATACCTTCTATTTTAATTCTTGTGTTTGACTTATTATTGTACATGCTCCTATCACAACATAGACATAAGAAGTGGAAGTAAAAATGCATGCATGGTAGAGCTTCCGTATGTTCTTCAACTTATTTTTGGTCTAGATTTCATTTGGTGCCTCTATTTGGTCTTCAACATATTTTCATATGTATGGTATAACCTTCATTTGGTATTCCTCCTATTTCTTATCATGTTTATAGGGTGAAACATATTTAAGGGAGATAGATTGTGATGTACCTAGAGAGGGGTAGAATAGTAGATAATGAGTAGTGGTTTAGTACCACATGCATAAGAAGGAAGAGTTGGGTAGATGAGAAATATTATAAATAAAGGGGCATAGGATATTGTAAGTCATCAAATATAAATAATTATAATTGAGCATTGCTTAAAGGTATCCCCCTCGAAGTGGCAAGTGATTTAGAGTGATTCCTTCCACAAAAGGAATACATATTTAATATATGTAGTATTTATGTGATTTTCTAAATTGTAGCATACAATTTCTTGACATTGGTATCAAAGTATTTTATAGGGCCATTTTCATGATCATGATTTTTTAAAAGTATATTTGGGAGTTTCATGGAGCAAGTCTAAGAAGTGCAAATTTTCATTTTTGTACTAAAAACCCCAATTGTTCTTATTCAAACTACTCATAAATGATAATGAATTGATCATAAATTTTTTGGGTTTTGTGCATATTTGTGTTATCTTTCTAGAAAATTGTGAATTTTTTAATTTTATTTGGTATTTTAAAATTTATCATAGTTTTAGTGACTTCTATTTTGTAAAAAAAATTAAAACAATTTTAAAAATAAAAATTATGGAGCCTTCTATTTTAATGTTATTTAGTGTATTGATATGTTGATTATGGTCACATGTTTTTATATTTAAATTAGTTTATCATGTGTTGGTTTACTTTCATTCAAAACAAACCATATTTGGTCATATTGTCATGTGAGTAAGATATTTGTTGTCTAGTTATGTGTCAGGAAATTAAAAAAAAAAAAAAAATTGTCATATTGTAAAGATGCATTTTTAATTGAAATTGATGTCCAATCATCTAGTTCTCATGGGGTTTACCATTCTCTCAATAAATAATCTCACCAGTGCATTGACTCAACTTTAAAAAACTGGCATAGTATAAGAATATTAGAATTAAAGACATTAACTAATATCACCTCTATTGTATTCTTCATTCGTTACTTCATCAATGGACTTCAAGATGCGATTCAAGTAGAGGTTCACATTGGGCACCCTCAAATAATGATGGAAGTAGTGGGCTTAGCCAAGTTTTTGGAATACAACATCAACTAGAAATATCTCCAAATAAAACTCCCTTAGACTATAAAATCACTAGAAGAAGCACTATAGGTGCTTAGGCACACCTCTAATGAATCCATTCAGGTAACCACCATGCTCAAATAGACCCCAAATGAGCCCAAGTTGATAATCACAAATCCTAATCAAGAAATCAAGGCTTTACCTCCCTCTAGAAAAAAATGCTAAGGGTTATGGCATATAACCTCAATTAGTTCACATAGACAACTATTTTGTGTACCCTTATTCTCGATTTGAGGTGATCATCATTGAAATTCAACTTTCATTGATCGACTCTCATTTCCAAATTCTAGTTGTAGTTATTCCACTCATTATCTTTATGCACATCTACCTCCTATTTTAGTGCTTATGTTTGGCTTTTTATTATACATGATCCTATCATAACATAGAAAAAAGAAGTGAAAGCAAAAATGCATGCATGGTAGAGCTTCCCTCTAGTCTTCAACTTATTTTTGGTTTGGATTTCACTTGGTGCCTCTATCTAGTCTTCAACCTATTTTCATATGTATGGTATAAACTTAATTTGGTCTTTCTCCTATTTCTTATCATGTTTCAAGGGTGAAACACATTTAAGGGGGATGAAATGTAATTTACCTAGTGAGGGGTATAATAGTGGAATAATTACTAGTAGTTCAGTTCCACATGCATAAGAAGGAGGAGTTGGGTAGATGAGAAATAGTATAAATAAAGGGTCATAGGATATTGTAAGGCATTAAATAAGAAGAATTATAATTGAGAATTTCTCAAAGGAGGTATTCCCCTCAAAGTGGTAAGTGATTCAGAGTGAATCCTTCCACAAAAGGAATATTATATTAATATAATTAGTATTTTATATATTTTGTGTATGTGTGAGAAGATATTCTTAACAATTGTGAATTGTACTCAATTTGAAGAAATGTTTATTTTTCATACCATTTAGGTTCTTTCTATGACATGTAGTTTATAGTAAGGGAATCTTGGTAAACCAAGCTAATATCATAGTAATTTTAGAAATTCCTCCACATAAAAATTCAATAGATATGTTATCTTTTTTAGGACATACAAAATACTAACAAAAGTTGATTAAGGGGTATGTATCCATATCTTCCCCTTTGGAAAAGTTGATATATAAAGGAACACAGTTTTCATGGATGGAGGCATACCAAGTATAGTTCATTGAATTGAATAAAATATTAGTGACTATTCCAATCTTAATATTCCTAGATTTGATTAAACCATTTCATATACATGTATATGCATCGAGCATAACATTCAAAGCTATTTTAGCACAACCAAAAGAGGGTGGATTAGATCACGCTATCTATTTTTCAAGTAGTAAATTATCTAATGCATAAAAAAATTATGAGAATTGAGAAAGAGGCCTTAGATATGGTGTTTACACTTTAGAAGTTATGGTATAACCTTTTTTACACACCCTTTGAGTTATTCATTGATCACCAAGTGGTATGATACCTAGTTAATAATCCCATGATAGGAAGATGCATTTCATGATGGGTGATGATCTTCCAATAATCTCAAGTCTAGATAAATGTTAAGTTGGGTTATGAGAACATGGGTTCAAATCATTTGAATATGTTTCACAATGGTAAAGAACTAGAGGTAATCCTAGATGTGTCTCTAGAAGCACATTTTTTTCATTTGTTTGTGATCCTAGAACATTTAAAAGATATCGCAAACTTTCTTAAGTAGGGAATATTTATAAAACACTATTTGGAAAAGGATAATAATTAACTCATTACTATAGTCTTACCATAATATTATCAATGGATTCATTTTTCATTTGGGCAAGGATGAAGTTTTATGTAGAGTTACATTAGAGCATGAAAGTCCATAATTACTTGAGGAAACACATTAGGGGATCACAAGGGTTCACTAAATAGGATACACAACTACAAATAAGATCTTAAAGAGTGGTCTTTGGTGGTTGTATCTATTTTAATATACCCACAAAGTTACATAGTAGTGTGATGTATGTTAGTGGATGGGAAAGTAAAACCAAAGAGATTAAATGCCTCTATATTTGATGCTAGTGCAACATCCCTTTGAGTAATGGAGAATTTATTTTTTATGCCCATTAGTACACCTAGTAAATTCATCCATAATAGATATATTATTTTTGTGACTAAATATTTTATGAAGTGGGTGGAAGCTACTAGAATGCCTAATTATAATTCTAAGGATGTAACAAAGTTTCTATATGAAAATATCATTACTAGGTTTAGTTGTCCTATTAAAATGGTAAGTGATATAGGAACCCTTTTCTTAAATAAGAATATAAAGATCCTCATTGATTAAATTTTAATTTCACACCATAAAATTACAACCTATCATCCTTAGGTTAATGACCAAGGTGAAACTATGAATAAAATGTTGAGTAAGATGCTTATTATAATATACAATGTTTAAAGGGATGACTAGGAGGATCAACTTTCTATAGTTATATGGGTGTATCTCACAAATTCATGTGATAGGGTTCACCCCTTTTTTGTTGGTCTATGATTTATAAGTAGTGAAACCTATAGAGTATGTAGTACTTAGTATGTGAATCATAATCATTATACACATGAGTGATCAAAAGTCATTAACAAGCATCTTACTAGAGCTAAATCACATAGATGAAGATAGGCATAGATCATATTAGACATATGAAGTGCATAAACATATCTATAAATCCTAGTATTATAAGAACCTATGTGAGAAAGAGTTTTAGGTGGATTAGTTGGTCTTACTTTATTATAGTTAGTTTAGAACCTTCCCAGGTAAGCTCAACATTAGATGGAAAGGTCTATACAATATCCATGAGTTATCATAGCTAGGAATGGTAGTCTGAAGGGACTTGCAAGGCACCATATTACCTAAATAGGTGAATGGTATTAGGATCAAACCCTATCACCAATAAATTATCTCTACACATATGAGAAGGTCCTAAATCACACTATGTAGTTTGGGATTTATTTCAATTATGTTTTTAGAGTTCAGTTTGTTTTTTTATTGTTATGTGCATAGGTTTGACTACTATCTCTTAGAGTCAAAAGAGGGTAATATAGAGCAATATTATAGAAGGTTTTGGTGTATAGTGAGCTAATAAGAATAACATATGACTTTAGTTAAGTCTGGGAATCATATGGTGGTAGGATCTCAAGTAGATACAAATACTAACAATCAAATGCATCTAATAAAGATAAATTAGGTGAAGATATTGATAAATATCATAAAATAGATCATAGGTCAACATCATAAATGGAATAATTAAGTATGGTATGGTGAAAATATATTGATGGGATATCTCTTATATTTCATCTTCCACTAAAAGTTTAGGCTAACTTGACAAACTTGACACATTATCTAGACATGATTATTTATATTTGGTGTATGCATAGGTAATATTGAATAAAAATTGATAAAATTTAAATTTATATAAGGTATAAGAGTGTATGGGAAGTTATAAAAGTCAAGTTGGATACACCTTTTGGGAATCTTACATTTAGTGTACATTAAGATTTATCCATATCTACATTTTCCAATTGATTTGAGAAAAGAGCATTAGAATTATAAGAATGAAAATGATATAATTAAATAGGGTATAATGGTTTCTTTCAATCTATCCTAGTTGATAAAAACTATCACTAATTATCAAAAGGAATATCTAGGAAATAGGTTGGCTTTGCCACAAATAAAGTTTTCAGACCTAGATGCCTTTGAGTTCATCAAAGACGATAATCATTTTTTTTTATTACTATAGGAATTACAAGGCATTTATCCCCTCTATTTCTCATAACCACATAACTTTCACATCACATATGTTGAATGCCTAATCTAGTTATTAACTTTAAGTGACCTCAGCTAGATTATGTAATTATTATTAAGCTAATATAATTAGGGTAAGACCTATCTATCTAAGAAGGTTAATATATACATCAATGAGGATATGATAGTGTGGGCCATGGGTTTTAAATATAAAATAATTTAGTATAATATTATAAATCTAGAGCACCACTAATTCTACCAAATTTTTGTGAAGCCTATGCTCTGTCTTCTCGTGTAATCCCACTTTCAGATATTATGGATGAGAAAGTATGATTGTTTGTAGCATACATCACATGATGATATTGGAAAATGAAAAATAATTCAAAACATATTACCAATGTTTAATTGAAATTTACCATCACATAATTTTCTTGAATGAATATTTCAACTAGCCTAAATTCTTGGTCTCCAAGCTAAACACCAATATTGATAAAGTCTTGAATTATATGAACCATAATTTCCAATATCAATTTTTGGTTCTCCTATTGGTATTCATGTAGTGTAAGTAACCTAAAATATAGGTTCATCTATATGTTAATTATTTTCCAAAAATTTAGTTTCATAACCTCATCTAGACACTACAAAGCACATACTTTGCACACCAAACAAAGTCTATATATGGTTAGAGGAGTTGATCCAACCAATCACATCTAATCCTAGAGTTCTTCTTAATGTAATATAGTAATTTGGACAAAATTTTGTGGTGACTAAGATATATAAAGGCATTTTGGTATGTATCCATGAGTTTCTCATAGAAATGGGTCACATTTTACCATTCTTTATTAGTATGAAAATGGCCTAGAAATAAGATAACTAATAGAAATAATTAGCTTTATACCATACAATGCCACTAAAAATAGTACATATAAGATCTTTAATACTAGTATCATAACACACCAAGTCTAGCATATCACACCCATATATAAGAAATATAAAAGTAATGAAAGATATGCAATCCCCTCCTCCACCAAAGATAAAAATATGTACTACTTATACATGACTAGATGATCCCCAGGTTCCATGATCATATCTATCTATAACTTGCTAATGATGGGGACCAATGAATAGGAATTTTATTAGTCAATTATTATTGACATGGTTGGAGACCTATATGGATGACAAAATGAAAATGAGTTTTTCTTTTGGAAAGTAGTGCACATGGTACAAGTTTAAAAATAAGTCCCAAAAGAACTATGGGTTGACATCCCTGATTATCCTCCTTATATCATAGTTAACACTATAAGATAGGAAGCTGAGCCAATAAAGACCATATCTAAAATATTTTACGATTTATAATTGGAGACTTCTACTTCATCAAACCAATTTACACCAATTATTGAGATCCCCCTAGAATCCTTTTATCATCAACATAGAATAGAAATGGAGATCAAGGTATTTCTAACCATTATTTTTCATGATGATATCCTTACAACCATAGAGGAATAACCTATGAATGTTGAGTTACTATAACCCACAAAATAGGAGTAACAACAAATGTAAGTAGTGACTACATGGCAAACCAAAAGCAAACTAGTTACTGATAGTAAGGTGAAAACCTCTATTTACATGGAATTGGTATAGGGTTAAATAACTCATTCATTTGAATAAGAAATAATCATATACATTGAAGAGATGATGATAGAAAAACAAACTTCAAAATATCAAAAGGTATCTTATGAGGAAGAGTAGAGGGTTGAAACACGGAGAGTGCATAAGGATCAAAAATATTAATAGAAAAAGGAGGCTAGATAAGGTGAAAGATGAATAATGATAGTAATAAGCCATATCACAAGACCAAACTAAGTAATTTGAGGCTCAAAAATGGGTCGTCAACACTAAGGAACTTCACAAGAAAATAAAGGATGATGAGTATAAAAAGAAGGAGGTGGAGGATACATCCAAGAACATAAAGTTTCAATAGGCACATACATGAAAGGAGGTATATGAACAATAAAAGAAGATTGAAGAAGCTGAGGTGTAGTGTAATATGGATGTAGCTAACATAGAGGCATAAAATAATCAATCCAAAAAATATGATAAGTATAAGAAATATAATGAAGAAAAGAAGCAAAACCATAAGATGGGGAAAATAAGAGGAAAGCACACAAAGAGGCATATACAATTAAGCAAGCACGAGAGGAATAAAATATTAGAAAACCATAGTTAGACAAGGCTAAAGGAATGCATAAATTAGAGGGAATCATTCCCATGAAGGAAGTAGTAGAAGAGGAAGTGCAAGCAAAGTAACAACACAAGCCTAGTAATGAAAAATCCACATGACACTTCTTCAACACCACCACCATCCTCCCAACACACCACATTTTCAATACCAATCACACCATTACAATAGATTCTTGTAACCATGTCAACCATAACATTGGTTCTTTCCCTACCTACCACCAAGGCATCCTTATATGTATTGTAATTATCATTGTCTATGTAGATAAAAGTAAAAATTGTATTCCATGAATCAATTATGTATAAATCAAAATTATTGGAGACACAAGTGGAAAGCTTGCATATGGATAAAATAATGTTCAAACACCAAATTATTGATGCCAATGTGATCATTAAGAATTCATGTTTAGGGTTTTATACACAATTCGACAAGATTAAAGATCATTTAGATAACTATAAGTTTTCTTATGTAGCTTATCTAGGATAGGTAGGCCATTCAGAAGGTACACTAACTACAAGTGTAGGTATAATCCATCAAATTAGAGACTCAATTTATATTTAAATTTCTTGAAGAATATCATTAGGTTTTAAATTTTGTTTTAGTCCAAGTAATTTAGGTGGCCCAATGGTTGCTTGACTAGAAGAAATAACTCAAAAAAAATTGGGGAGGCAGACAACATGACTTTGTAGAGGAAAACAAAGCCATGGAAGCTATGAAAAATATGGACACAACATCTAAGGATATGTATGTGGCACTATAGGTTTCTAGTAGTGTACAAGACATAATTATGATACAAATCTAGACATGGTAGACCCAGGTGTTGTAAATCACATGTTTTGGTGTATAAGTGTAAAAACATGCTAATAAGTTGAGTGATATATAAAAATATATTTATTAGTTACTCACCACTTAAAAATATTAATTACCTCTCATAGTGGATGATGACATCTAGTCACTACTAATTTTTTAAGGTTAGCTATGAGCTATGTTACAACTCATTCAGGAGTTTATTCTTGATTAGCAGGCTTACAAGGTAGATTTGGCCACCTTCAATAGTGTGATTACACCTTTTTTGAACCAAAAAAAATTAATCCCTCCAAATGGAATCTAAAAAATTATTCAATATCAAAAGAGTACATCCCCAAGTTTTGGTAATGATTCTCTACCTGTGTCACATTCTTCTTCATTTTTAGTCACTTTGCCTATGCTACCACCTCTCAGTTATGTATTGTATAGTTCAAATTTTTATGTTTTGATATTATATTTTGATAAAGGATTTTTTTTTGATAATTAGGGTCAATTTATTAAAATATTTTAAGGGTAGTAGGTCGGTCCACTACTTAGTTGAAAACCCAAGAGGGTAGTTAAGTAGTGTGCATTATGTTAAAACTGGTAAATGACACCTTAGGTAGTTATTGTGAGTTATATTGATTCCTACCATTATTTTGGCCTAGTTCCTAAGGTCATTATACTACCTACCTCTATTATTTTGTCTCATGACAAGATAACTTATTAAATTAGGGAAAGTGTTAGTGAGTAAATATGAGTATAAAACTATAAGTGTGAATGCATGTGCCAAATATACATAATGTTGGATTTTATATTATATGGTTATTATATTTTCATCACAAGAATATTTAAACTTTAAATATATCAAGTAAGTTATAAAAAATAAATATTTAAGTCTAGATATGTTATTTTAGAATTTAATAGTGGGGTTGGATTCATTGTAATAAATGGAGAGTTCATTGTTCTAGATAAATTTCTCGATAACTAGATTCTTTGCTTTAAAATTTTATATAATAGAGTTTAATCTAAGTTTTATATGGTTTTACCTCTATGTTTGTTTATTTATTTGCATAGTTAGATAAATGTGAATGGCTTCTTTTCATATTTTTTTAATAGTGTTTTGCTTCATACATAGTTAATCTTGATCTATGCAATCATTTTAACTTCTTAAGTTAATAATCTACATTTTCTTAATGAAATTCTCTATTCCTTTGATTCTCTAAATTCTCCCATATTTTTTAATTTGATTCACATAGATATCTTAGTAATTATCATGTTATGATGAAACATTAGGAACCTCTACTAATATTAGCCTTGATTGGAGATGCAAATGATGTAAGGATTTTTTTGAAATAAGTTATTTTATTTGTGACAAGTGTTAAATGAGGAAATAAATGAAATTGAGTTTGAAATACTTAATATATAAAAAAAATATTTAAAGACTTTTAAAAATTACAATGTTGTTTAATGTTATTGATAGTTAGTTGTTTTCATTCATTATTTTGTATTATGATTTTTTGATAAACATGTACTATTGAAAAAATGATTTTTTCCACAAACATTTTTGCAACTATGAGTTTCTTGAAAAACCTTTTTTCTATGATGGATTATTAGAAACAACTTAATATTTAAATTTCATTATAATTTTAATTTTTTAACATAAAATATCAAAATGGTGAAAATAAATTATTTTGAACAAAATATTAGTAAGTTATTCACCTTATTGAAAAAATAATTCTTGTATTGGTTGGTCAATTTAGATATCATTACACTTGGAAATAAGTTAATTGTATTGAGAGTAGAAGTACTTTTTTTGGAAGTGATAGGGATTAATGAATTTGTATCACTAACCAAACATCCATTTTTTTCATATTCATGTTACCAGCAATTCAGTCATGCATTTATCCCTCACTTTTTGAATAGTACAAGGAAACATTTTGATAATGGGTTGTGGTTTACTTACTTGAATTCAAGAATACAATGTTATTTCATTCAAAAACTTAAATGTCTAAAAAATATGTAATTTTTTTCACATGGTGGATATCACAATGTAAAGTTAATTAAAAAATTATTAGATTAAAGAAAGGAAATATTGTGCTAGTATACATAAAAACATAAAAAAAGGTTCTAGATAAGTACACACTTTTATGTAATATAAAATATATTATTCATAGGCAATAAAATATGATTTGTTTTTTATTAAAAAAATCCCTTTTATATCGATTACCTCCTAACTAGAAAATTGATTCCATGTTGCATTTAGATAGGAAAATATTCACACACTTATATACATGGTTAAATCATTGGGTCACATCCAAATATTAACATTAGGGACTTTTATTGAGGTATCTTGATAATATTACATAATTTTTATTTGTTATAACAAGTTATATAAATAAATCTAATTCAATTAAAGTTTATTATGAGATTGAAACATTTAAAGTACAAAAGTGGTTGGTACTTATAAAATATTGTTGACTAAGTTACATATTTATATGGAAGTTGATTAATTTTATAGTCAACTAAAATTGTTTTTTTACATATAAATAACTTTGTTAGCCTAAGTTTACTAATTAATAAGAATTATTTCCACTCAATCACTAATATATTTAAATGTAAAACTTAACCAACAAGCTAACTCATCTCATTCTCACATTTAGATAATGGTTCATGAAGCATGATAAGAAACATTGATTTAAAAATACACATTTGTTTTTAGAAATATTTATCAATGTACTTAGAATTTGTGATGAAATTTAAATCAACCTAATCCTAAACAAAGTTGATTCTTTTGATGATTCAAATTTAAATCATAGCCTCTATATCTAAAATGGCTAGAATGGTCGTTCCCATAATCTCAATTTCATACTATCAATATTATGAATTTATATTAACATTGTATCTCATTTGTGTGTTAAGAAATATTTTCTTATCAATCTAGGTTCATGCCATGCCTCTGATTGGTCAATATGCTATGAAAACCTCCTTTAGATAGGTGGTCTATTTTGATTTCCTCACATCCTCAAATTGACACAATTTTTTTTAATACCTTTTACCCTTTTTAGGGTGCATCAAATATGATAACAAAAATATATTCTTTTTGATACTGATTCACAATATCACATTGATAAACACTTTCTTCATGCCCACGTAAGGTGTTAATCATTCAATTAACACTAGTTTGGGCCATGCATATAATTTTTGTAACATCTTACCATGTAAAGGTTTTTTTTTTTTTTTTTAATTTTTAATTTTTTTTCATGACTGTGACACTTTTTTAAACTTCAAAGTTATTTGGGTTGTTCAAAACTTTCACATATTATGCTACATGACAAGGTTCCATCTAGATCCACATGCCAAGTCTTTATTAGGTTGCATCACTTTGACCCATATCCATTAAATTTTTTTGTGGGATTCTCGATTTTATTATTTATCTTATTAAAATAAAAAATACATAATATTACGGTCATACCATGGCACCAAACATCCATTGATGTATGTTGTAAAATTGACTACACTTATGGCATCCCATGGAAATGGATAAAATTGTATATGCACAAATAAGAGATGTGTCTAATGATATTTTGTATTGCATATTTTTTTAATAAATAATTTTAAGGATTTTATCCCACTATCCAATATAATGATATCTTGAATATATCTTGATACCAATATTATTTTTATTGAATTTGTGTTTCATATATTAATGATAATTGAATTTGGCATCATTTTATGTATTATATGTTAATAGTGTTCTATTTATTTATTTTTTATTAATTAATATATATTAAAATAATACACACACACACACACACACTTCCCCTATATAACATCAATACCATGATAAAATCAAACTATGAACTCACAACATAGCGTTAATATGTCAACATGCATTTGCATTCAAAATTATTCACCATGAAGGATCAAATATAAGTGAGAAAAGTATTTTATTTTAATATAAAAATAATGAGATGGCATGAATAAGATAAAAAGTGACATGTGGATTTTTTTTATTGACTCACAATATCATACTTAGAAACCTCATCTTGATTTCCATGTAGTGCATGGCTACGATTGAGCAAGATCATGACACACATCATCAACTTTTTGTCTCACATTTCGAAAGTTTAACTTTATACCTTGTAGTAATTGGTTTCAAGTGAATTATAATATTAAATGTGACATCATCTCATTATCTTATAATGACTATGTAAATAATCAGTTACTAAGAAAAAAAGTGACAATTTTGAATTGATAGTGAAATAAAAATTGACATGAAATGGTAAAAACAAGTATGATTGTTTGGGAAGTGAATAATTTTAAAATAGGAAAGTTGTGAAAACTGTGATATATGCAAACAATGAAAATGAAAAAAAGTGGAATCATATTTCATTAGCATTGCATCCATGCACCATACTGTGAATACCTACCAACAATGATTTAAATTTTAAAAAAAATATAAATACCAATTGAGAATAATTGTGAATACCAATGCATTAAAAGTAGATAACATAAATACAATTTCCATAGTATTATTTCTCATTTATAATACAAAATATAAGAATATTATCACTAGTTAGGATTGAAATAAGAAGTCCCATTATACACAAGATAGGAATATTATCACTTAGGAAGCTAAGATGCCAATATTCTTGTGTAGAGTAGGCACATGCCCATTATATAAAAGATGAGTATTTTTAGTTATGGTAAAAGGGAGTTATTAGGGCCTCACTCATATAAGTACATAAATAAATTAATACATTCACATTTTTAATTCAACAATAAATATGAGGAAGATAGATTAAAGTATGTAGTAGAAGTAACACAAATTAAAAATCATAAAGTTTATCTTTTCTTTTCCTTCTCAGACATGGTTACATTATATCAATCTAGGAATGCCTTCATGCAAGAGTAGAATTCACCTGGTGTGTCCTTCCCCATGATAATCTAGGAAACCTCTTTAACAAATATCACTCGCATGTTATAATTTGAGATTAACTTATTGTGACTATCATGTTTAATTATCCAAAAATGTCATGTTTCATTTTATTACCTCATTTCCTTGTAGAGCTTCTAACTATTGAAAGGACACCTAATGGGGTTCTATATTTAGCCAAAGTTGAAATGGGATTCACATGAAATTTACTCTTGACATTAAAATCCTTATTGTAACATCATCCTAATGATTTTTTTTAGTTTTTCCTCAATGGATTAAAGTTAAGAGATAATTTAAAAGGAGGTGTCATGTTCACCTCCTTTTAAACATATTATATCCTATAAATTTGGTTTTTAAGGCTCTCCCAAGTATTTTATTGTCAAGATTCCATAGCTTAGTGGGGCTTCATTTACATTTTTACCATGTTTAGGTAGCTCACAAATCACCTTAAATTATTTGGTGTCATGAGTCTATTCTTCTCCCATCATTTGGCTCATAATGAATTGGAGAGTGTTGAATGTTAGTAGAATTGTGGCATGATAGTGATTAGGATGTGGTTTAGCTTACTTTTCATGAAGGTTAAGGGTAAGTGCAAAAATTTGGGGGATAAAAATGGGCATACACATGGATGTGATTTTCATAAAACTTTATAAATCTAAACTTATGTAGATAATTTGAGATGGCTACACTCAAAATTTGAAAATGGTATAAGAACATGAATTGTAGAATTTATAGTCTAGTTTGTCAAAACATTATTTTAAAAAAAATGGTTAAGTATAACTAGGTCAAACATCTAAAATTTTAAAAGGAACTCATATTATTAAAATAAAATATAGTAGATAGATAGTCGTTTAGCCTATCAAATTTTTAGCATCATTTAATATTGTTTTAAACCCTTTCATAATTATTTAGATAAAATATTCTAGTTTTTGACCTATATTTTGAAATATTTTTTCAATTAATATATTTTTTAGTTAAATTTTCAAGTAAATAGATCTTTAAAACTGATAAAAAATGGATAACTAGTCATGTGGTCCCCATTAAGTACGTTAAAAAATAAAATTTGATTTTTTTTAATGTTTAGAATTAGGCCTAGTTTTTTACCATATAATTTGTTTTGTACTTGGATCAATGAAAAACAAATTACATAAACATGAATAGGCATGTATATTTTTAGCATGTAGTGGCCTAAAAGTGGTATACTCATAAATTAAATGTTTTAAACCCTTAAAATAGTCCAAAAATTATAAAGATCATATATTTGGAAAGAGGAGAGTGTGATTGTTGTCATGGTAATAGTTTTGTAAATTTTTATTGAAATCCATAGTGTATTTGGTGATGGAATTTAAAATTTGTTATTTTCTATCAAAAATCTTAGACTCTACTATAGATTAATAGGTCCAATCCTTTATCTTAGGAATCCAAGCCATTTCTAAGTTAAAATACTTTATTTTTTGAATTCAAATTTTAATAGCATGTATGCATTATAATGCATGTGTTTATATTGATTTGCACATAATTACCTTCCTAATGATATTTTACAATTTTAGGTTCAAAGAAATAGAAACATGTATGCATTATAACACATACACATTCCTATTGCTTTATACCCAAAAACACAAAAAGATATATAAGAAGGTAATATTTACTTAAAGTTCATATTTATTAAAATAACTGTTAAGTATAAGGAATATAAATGTAACAATATAAATGTATATGTATATTTTAAATTTACTTTAGTAAATATAATAAATTAGGGTCACTTTTCATCTAATAGAGTTGGTTTCATAGTTTCACACCTTACAATGTGTAAAATATTTTTTCAAAATCCCATCTAGTTAGTAATTAGGCATTTTAAGGGTCTTAGTATTGAACCTAGGTATTTCAAGGAATAAATTCTATAATTGATGTCCATTTTTTGTAAACATATAGTCATTTTTAGGTTTTTTTGCCTTTTGGATTACTTTTTAGAATTTATAGGAGTTATATGTTTATCAAAATTGAATTTTACAAACCACTCACTTTGAAATTGATCCAAAGTGGTGTGATTGGGGTAGCATAGGTCACATTGATGACCTATACACATTAAATGACCACTTTGTGTTAATTTCACTTTCTTGTTGTCCCTATATCATCCTTAATCACTTTTTAATCATCCCTTATCACCCCTAATAACTCGCTCATCATTCCTCATTGTCCCTAATCACTCCCTAATTAACCTTCACTATCCTTAGTCATCTCTAATCACTCCTCCATTGACCTTAACTATCCTTCATCATCCATAATAACTCCCTCCTCATCCCTCATAATCCATAATAACTATTTCCTCATACCTAATCATTCATCCTTGTATTTCATCATCCAAAATCACTCCATCCTTGTCCCTTCTCATCTATAATCACTCCCTCATTGACATTCACTATCCCTAATCATCTTTAATCACTCCCTTATCATCTTTAATTACTCCATTAAACATAACCATCCCTTACCATCCCTAATCACTCCTTCATTGAGCCTCACCATCACTCATCATCCATAATCACTCCTTCATTGACTCTCACCATCCCTCATCATCCATAATAACTTCATTGTCATCTGATGCAAGTATGCCTCTTATAGGTTTACCTATCTAGGTTTTCTAGGTCTCATTTAAGCCTCATAGCCTTCCTTAAATATTTCATTACACATATTTAACTCTTTATAATAACACAAATTTTATTTTACTCTAATTGTTTTACTCACTCAATAAACATGGTTTATTCTTTTGAAGTACACCACCATTACATGACACAACAAATATGATCTTCTCTTGAGGGTTTTAGCTTTCTTCTAGGTCTTAACCTTTCTTTTTATCCTATTTATTTTATTTTAATTTATTGCCATTTCACTATTATTATATTAATAAATTCCTATTTAAGCCTACTTTCACTTCTTTACCTGCATAGTGACAATCTCCATCAAAACATTGATCCATGTCCATATCAACTTAATTCTTGTAGACAACACATAGTTTTGTCATATCAAACCTTATTCATTAGGTCTTTCACTATTTATAGAAAATATTTCACTTAATACAAACTCCTTATGTCCCAAATAGGATTATTATATTTTACTTGGCACTATTTAAGCTATCACACAAGATTCTTCTATTCTTTTCACACAATTCTCACCAAAATACAAGAAAATGGGGTTTCTAGCCCTCTCACTTAGGTGTGATCTATTGTTCAAATGGTTATGGATCCAAAATCATATTAAATGTCATAAAATTTACTTAATTAATTAATTTTGACATTACACATGATAAATAACACATTCTACATTATTCTATAGCTTTGATTTTCAATAGACTTTGAAAGACTACACCTTTAGCCTTGTTTTAGGTGTATTTGAGGTTTGTTAAAAAATAGTCAAGAATATATTATCTTCTAGAGAATTTCAAGTTTTTAAAACATATAAATTAGTTGAAAAACATCTTTAGACACCTATATACAAAATTTTAGAGTTCTTTTATGGTTTGCTAGAAAGATATATGATATTCTATTTACTAAACCCTACTTAGGGGTTTACACAGTCCTCTAAAAACCTAGACCTAAACTTTACACCAGACCTAGAGACATTTTCCCCACTTATCCTTCATTATTATCTTTCTTATCAATTTATTTATAAAAGTATTTTTTCCTTATCATATCTAAAATAATTTTTAAACCTTGTCACTTTTCTGTTTCATGCACCTTAAGTCTCTCAATAGCCTATGACTTATCCGAAACATGATTATTTTAGCCTTTCACCTACATTGGATTCTTATAGATATGTTTTAATATAAATTTATTTTAATTTTAAGGTTAAGAGACATTTAACACATATGGATATACATTAATAAACCTTACCATAGATAGAGTGTGTATATAGATGTCTAAGGTAGAATAAATAGGCAAGAAAGAGAGAAAAGGATGGGAAAACATTATACTACATACATATATACATTGGGATTGGTATTATATTATTAGGTGAAATAACTTTAGATATAAAAAATCCAGGATTCCCTTGCCTTACTCCTTGACATATATGAATTAGGTAGGGAAGCATTTATTTGCCTTAATGGGTAGGGAAAGTTTAAGATTCAGGGTAGGGATTTCATAATAGTTACCCCTATATATTTATGGTGGGGACCCCATTCCCACACTATTATTTAATATATTATATTTAGTATTAGGGAATACTAAAAGTATGACAAGTCCTTATTTTATCCTTTAGGTCATATCATGCCATGCCCAAACTCTAAATGTGCCCTCCTAGATCAAGGCATATACCCTTCATTCTCTTTATATATCAAGTTGTGTATAGATTGGATTGGGTATAGATAGATTTGGGTTGGGAAGCACACTCTATCAATTATCAAACTAGAAAAAACTCTATAATATTGGTGACCAACCATCTATCTATCTATAAATACATTATAATATGGATGTCTGGTCAACTAGGGGGTTGCGATTGGAATTTTCAACTAGTCTCCAATCACCCTTATCTGTATACAACTAGATTTGGATTCTTAACTATAGGATTGATATTTTTAGATTTCCACATCCCAATATGTGTGTGTGTGTATCTATATATATATATATATATATATATGTAATTAATATAATTTCATCCCACCCTTTTCTCTTTTTATTGCCTATTTATTCTAATCTAGGGCTTTGGATAAACTCTCTCTCCATGATCTAGGCATGGATGACTATATATGTCTTTGAATCCCACCATAAAATAAAATGATATCATTGAGTTAATTATTTGATTTAAATAATTATTTATTTGGGCCTTATTTTAGTCATTAAAATTTGGAATTGGAAAATAACCCAATCTAACACAATCAAGAAGATATTGTACCCACCATGAAGGTATTGTTTGGAGTGATTGAGGATGAGGAGGTATGAGAAGGGATTTAGTATAGATGATGAAGGAGTCATTAAGGATGTTAAGGGATGATGAGTGTTAGTTCAATAGTGATTACAGAGGATTAGGGAGTGATTAGGGATTATGAGGTATGGTGATGGTTAATGAGGGAGTGATTAGGGGTAATGAGGGATGAAAGAGTGATTAGAGATGATGTGGTGATTAGGGATGATGAGGGAATGATTATAAATAATTAATAATGGTGAGGGTTAGTAATGGAGATTAGGGATGATGAAGGAGAGGGATGATGAAGCAATGATTAGGGATGATGAGGGATGGTGAGAGTTAATGAGGGAGTGATTAGGTATGATGAGAAAGTGATTATAGATGATGAGATATGGTGAGGGTCAATGAGGGATTGATTAGGGATGAGGAGAGACTGATTAGGTATAGTGAGGGTCAATAATGGAGTAATTAAGAATGATGAGGGATTGATTAGAGATGATGATAGATAGTGAGGTTCAATGATGGATTAATCAGAGATAATGAGGAGAGAGGAGAGAGTGATTAGGGGTGATTAGGGATTAGTAGGAAGTTATTATGGATAGGGAAGGATGATTATTAAGTTAAATCAACAAAAAATGGTCATTTTATGTATGTTGATCATCAATGTGACCTATGTTTCATCAATCACACCAATTTGGATGAATTTCAAAGTGAGTGGTTTTCAAACTTAAGTTTTGGCAAACCTAGGACACATAAAAATTCTAATAATTAATCTAGAAGGTACACAAACCTAAAAAAGATTATATGTTTACCAAAAATGGACATCAATTGAAAAATTTATGCACTAAAATCCCTAGGTTCAATATTGAGACATCAAAAATACCTAAATATTGACCAGATTAGATTTTGAAAAACTATTTTCCACATTGTAAGGAATGTAACTATGAGACCAAATCTATCATATGTAGAGTGGACCTAATTTATTATATTTACTAAAATAAATGTAAAAATATAAATGTAAATTTAAAATTTATTTTAGTAAACCAAATGTTAGTAGACCATTTGCATCTACCAATATATATTTTATACTTATTTTATGAAAGTGGTAGGAATGTGTACATGTTCCTTTTAGTATATAGAACACTTACACATTTAGGTTTTGTTGCTTTGAGCCCAAATTCAAATATTGTGTACCCATTATAACCATAACACATATGAGTTATGGTTATAACACATATACATTAGCATAAATGTCAAAATAATTATCCCCAACTTTTTGTACATACTTTTGGGTTGATTATTACTCTAGAGGCCTTCATCACTTGATAAATTGGTATTTTGAGGATAATATCACCATCAAATTAGTTTTTAATATATTTGAAAGATGTAAAATCCCAAGGAGAAGAATGAGGGATAAATGACATGTTTTTAATGATTAATGACATGATTTATAATGGAAGGAGATTATTATGTTGATAAAGATTAAAAATATAATAGAGAAAGGACAATTTATGTCATAACTACATAATATGATTTCCATCATCTAATCTTGGTAGAGTTAATACTTCATTTTTATCATTCCCATTCTCTTTGAGCTTGAGAGAGTTGATACTCTCTTTTGTCATTTCCATCCTCTCTAAGTGTGTGAGAGTTAATACTCTCTTTTGTCACTGTTATCATCTTATTATGGGAGAGTTAATATTCTATTTTTTCAAATTATTACCAATTAGGTTATTTAATTATACTACATAATTATTTTTAATAAGATTAAATTTTTTTAAGTGCATAGTTCCCCATATTTTATATGGTATTAGCATCTTGATTATCCTCCCTAAAAAAATGATTTTCTTGGTTTCATTGAATTTTGGGAGCATTATAAGATAATGTTGGTTTCAATATTTATCTCATCTTATAATTTATAGGGAAGATTTTTTTTAAAATTTTGAATCAATTTAATAAAATTGGAATATTAATTACCACCTTTATTTTCAAAAATAATATTAAATTAATTCAACAAATTACATTCTAGAATCTAGTTGTTTAACATTGAAATCCAAAAACTTTTAAATTGGAATCCTTAAAATATAATATGTAATTCCAATAAACTCTTTTAGAATTTGAGAATAGTGAAATTGGATTCTAATATATGAAATAATTCATACTATAATAATAGTGAAATTGGATTCTAATATATGAAATAATTCATACTATAATAATCTAGTAATAATAGTTTCTATTTTTTATCTAGATTGGAATATGTCCATATCTAATAAAATGATGCTTTTATGTGTTATATTTTGATTAGTGCTAGGATTCATATCATGCATTATATTAATTTTGGTATAGAATTATTATATCATATGATTCAATGGTCCTTACCATGCATCTATTGGGGATTATTACTACTATATTATGTGTGATTCATTTTTATATCTATCTCACCAAAATGTACATTATTTCGTTATGGTATATCCTTTTTCCTTATCTTTCCTTAGGGGACATTAGACCCTTATATATTTACTGATAATTATTTTAATTATATATAAACTATATTTCCATTAGGGGAACCATAAGCTATATTATCTATTAAAGCTTATTATATATATCTTATGCATACCGAGCTTACTTAATTTGTGTGCCTATTGATCTTGAATTTCCTATTTATTAATACATTACATTTTCCTACTCACACCTAGTCAAATAGTATTATTGATATATGTTGAGTAATTCCATATCTTAACACATTGGGACATAAATTAATTCCCCACAACTAGGATATATCAAGGTGTATTACTTTCCTCCACTATCTCATCCTCACATGATGTTTTGTATCAATATTTGCATGATGATATTTTTATATAGATACATACATGTGTTTACAAATACTTTTAAAAAATATTCTACTAAAATATTAATATATATTTCATAATAACATGGGATGCACATAAATGTTTATTTTGAGATGACTTATTTAAAGAATATGTATTAATATTTCACCTCAATATTGGGACATATATCTAGATATTCCATTTCCAAGCAAATATTTCAAGCAGAGCCAAAATATTTTATGTGAAACTAAAAAATTCAAGTGGATAAAAAATATATGTCTACATCCATGATAAAGAATAATAATTGATATTTACATAACTTTAAAAATTATTAAATTTTTCTATTGTTTCCTTCACCAACATTCCCCATTTTTAGGCTAAAAATAAGGGCCCTATTTATTTTGGAATAATTATTGATTTACCTAATCTAAAGGACATTTTTTGGAGTTATTTTGATGTCCTTTATTGAACCTTTATATAATTTTTAGTTATCTATATTCTAAGGTAAAAATGACTATTCATGTCTATTTCCAATGCCTTTACATTTTTTTCAATTCAGTCTAAGTTTTCATATATGAACATCAAAGTCCAACTTGCAAATTTATTTTAAGCCTATGAAGTCTTAGTATTTAATAAAATGCCTCAATATTTACCCATTTATATGTTTTACCTAGGAATTTTAGTGAGTTCATCTAGCTTTTGGGACCCACATTTATGGATTCCTTTTGGTAATGTAACTCATTATTATGTTCTTCATAGTAAATTGTCTTGAATATTTAAAAAACTTCATTTAATACCCAGTTAAATATTTACTAATCATGATATTATTTGTGTATCAATAAAGTATATTTACCCTTTATTTTAAATAATTTTATCACATTTTTTATAGACTTTAGCTTATGCATGTTTAATCTTAAATCTTTATTTTTAAGTGAATGACTGGCTTTGATTGGTAAAGTGGGACCCGATGGGCAAATCAAATAGCCTACTGAAGGAGAAGGAATGAAAAGATGATAAAGAACTAAGTGGCATCGATGGTGTCAGATAAGATATGAGTTAATATTGATAGCTTGTCTAGCTATCAAAACCATCAAGATTCCCAAGATGATTATGAATTAAGTCTAGAAAGGGCATTCAAAGTGTAGTTGGTTATTTACCAATTAAAAATCCAAATTGAGAAAAAAAAAATTAGGCTATTAAATGAAAAAAAGTATCTAAAAGAACTTGAAATAAATATAGGGATGGGTCTTTCATTGAATTAACCTCCAAAATTTAATGCAAAAGTCTACACAGGGCATGGTGGAGTGGTAGTCTCGAGAACATACCAACAATGATCAACCACCACTATTTAAATCTAATTACAATCATCCCTTATAATTGAATGAAAGATAATCATTATGGAGTGAGTAATCATATGATTTTGCATGGTGGAAGGACAAAAAGAAACTGTGTGCATAAAATAAAAAATTCATCCTTTAATAGGTATGGTTTCTAAACTATAAATCATTCTCAAGTAGGAAATTTGTTAGAATGCCAACTGTATTCCCAAAAATTAAATATTTTAATTACCCAAATAGTGGGTTGAGTAAAATTAATGGACAAATATGTCTATATAATGGATAATATTTCCTTTTGTAAAAGGGTTAGAAAAATGTATCCCTTAAATGTTGTCAAGAATCAAGCTAGGATTACCCTTATTATTCTCTCAAGATTTTGGCCTTTGATTATATGCCAAGGTTGGCATTCTATGTAAATATAATTTTTCAAAACTATAATAGATATTTCACTTGTTTAGAGTTTGTCATTTACTCACCAAATATTGTCTATTATTCCTAGATTTGAGTATATGTTTGTGTAAGAGCAATGATTTTATGCTTATTTACATAGGTAGATGTATTAATTATTGTGCCTAAGCTAATATAGTTCCTTTATTTTATTTTCATTCTCTCTTAAATGTTGTATGATTTACTTCTATTCAACTATAAAGTGTTCCAAAAGCTTTATATGGAATTTGATACAAATCTTAGAGTGTTTTCAATAAGTGAATTGTTCACAAGTCATGCATCTAAATTTATGTCCCTAAAAGCTTGTCCATTATGTGCATAATTTTTTTACAACTACTTAATGAGGTACATAGTGGTATAACTATGAATTGGCATGTTTTAATTATCAAGAATTGGCATTCAATTGACTATAAAATTTTATTTTTGTTCTCTTTTTTATTTTATTAATGTTTTCTTTGAATTAAAATACTCTCCCATGTTTTATAAATTGGAAAATTTATGCTCAAAGAAATCAACAATCAAGTTCAATAAATTAATAAGAATTCTAAGTGTCATCAAAAAGACATTGAGCTTATGGTGGTAAGATTTCATTATCTTTGATTAAATTAGGTTAAACTAATTTGTCATTGGATTGAACCAACATCATTCCTAATATTAATAGGGGATATCTTTATCCCATGCATTGTCTCCTAAATTTCTATCTAGAACACTCAACCTCATGAATTATTTTAGATCAATATTTTGGGGTGAACAATATCTAGATCTAGAAGGATGGCTATTTGAATGAGTAATACTCTTTTAGATTTGCCATTTACTAAAATATTATCCCCTCAACATTTATTTATGTTGTTTCTTTCACACAACAATAGTTAGCACTAGAAGAGGGATATTTTAATGAGTAATACTCTTTTATATTTGTCATTTTCTAAAATATTGGCCCCTCCACCTTGATTTTTTTTAATCTATTTCACATAATAACATTTGGTACTAAAAGTAGGGCTGATGAGTTGTATTTTAATCATTAGTTAAGCATACGGATAATTTTAAATTATTAAATTTTTTTAAGAATTGGCTAATGATTTCTATATACTCTAGAATTCATTTACCTTTTCTTTGTTCTCTTCTACTTTCCTATCCTATTTTAAGTTTAAACATATATAACATTTGGTCCAAGAAAATTATTTGTGATTGAATTGTGCATGGTAAGCCAAGATAGATCTTAGTATGCACATTATCTAGTCCTAATTTATCCATGGGAGGTTAATTATCTCAAATTACAAATCCATAGGAGAGCTAAACTAGTATAGGTAAATCCAACCCTTTAGTTACCCCTATTGGCTCAACCTCTCAAACTACCTATAATCATCATATATTGATGAAATTACCTATGAATTGGATTGATGTGTCTATTATAAATTTACCTAGGGTTGTCCATGAATTACCTAGTAACATATAAAGATACTTTCCAAGAGTCATTCCTAGTATAGGAAGGACTTCCGAATAGCATGTGACATCATAAAAAATTACTTTGAGAATTCTCAATGTTGAGCATGAAGACATGGGTTTAGACTATTACCTTTCATGTTTATGTAAGCATCATATGATTTGTTTCTAAACTTTATTGTGGACTCCATTACAAGATAATACCAATTTATTAGTACTTTCCTGGCACACAAATTTTAAGTCATAGATCTAAGCACCCCATATCAAAATTTTAATGCATTAAACAAGATCCCAATGATTCCATTAGGAATTTTAATACTTTTTTCTAGAAGATGTATATCTGAGTCACCAATATCTATAAAATTGATGCTTAGATAGAATAAAATATGAATAAAAATGCCTTGGACCCATGGATTATAGTTTTATTAAGATGAGACCCTATGATACTAACCTTGCCTTTGGCATATGTTAAATCTATCAAAGTTAATAGGTAGATCAATCCACAAGGTTAAATGATGCCTCATATCGCTAATACATTACCCAACATCCTAGCCTTGAACCTCATCACTAATTAAAAAAAGAACTTAACTTTGTCTCAACCAATTCCAATAACTAACCATATCCTTTTGAGGCCTTCTACACTAAATTAGCACCTAAATTTTCTTAACCTAGTGAACAATGAGATAGATCCCCATTTGAAAAGCCAAATAATGTTTTCATATACTAACAATACCCAAACCATACCCTAAGAGTCAACTAAAAATGAGTTAGATGCCATAAAATGAATGATATAAAGACTAAATAATGACTTGTTTATTTTTTAAAGGCAAATTGGTAGCTCTAGTGATGACATTTCAAATAATAACTTCACTTACTAGAGAAAAAATATAAATTACAATCACCCCCACAATTGTCTAAAGACTTCTCCAAATAAGCTACATGAAATAAACATTTGTGAAATATCCCTTCTTAATTGGTGTCATGTGCATAACACAACCCAATGTGAAGATCTTCATTACATTGAATTATATAGTGTCTTTTAAATTTTCCAAAGTGAAATGTAAGAGTATGAGGTAGCACCAAATCAATCTTAATCATGTAATTTTTGTAGGTCACCGACCATAGACATGGTGTTATAAACTATGGAGTTACCTATCCAAGAAGAGAATTAACTATATGATTGTTCTAGTTAAGTGTATGCTTTGAAATAATTTCAAATAAGTTATTTTTTCCTTAGGAAACAAAAATAATAACAATCCCTCACTACCTCAAATCCTAAAAACAATGGTGAAACTCTTCCTAATCCTAAGGATAGGAATGTACTCCTAATCCAAAACCTAATGAACCCAAATCCCATATGTAAATTCAACCATCTCAAGGTAAAAATGGATATAATATTGTGTAAGATATGAAAAAGATAAAATATAACGTCACATTACATGAACTTGCTCAAATAACTAAGAATCATGATATTTTGCTCAAGTCACTTACTAAAAACTAGTCCAACCCAAGCAGAAAATAGCTCAAACCAATGTTTGTATCTATAAAAATTAGACCAATGTTCTTCCCTTTCTCCTAAATATTAAGATATTTTGGAATAACTTGCATAAGTACCTAGTATATTTATGGGATTCAATTAATTCAATACTTAGAGGCATTTATAAAAAAGTAGGCTTAGTCCCAGCAAGTTGGATAAGGTAGTCCAACAAGGTGAGTCTGAGGTTAGCTTAGTGTGTGAGCTACTCAATGTACTCAAATCCTAGAATCTATAAATTCATAGTTATACAAGTTTTATACATCTCCAAAGCATATATAATGTTATCAACAAAGATTGGTTTTAATATTTAAATGGAAACATGGACACTAACTTCTCTCACATGTGGTTACCTTGGAGGGGTGTTACCAATTAAATAAGATTGGATATAGAACTGAAAATGAAGAATATGAAAAAGAATATAACATGGTCAATGAGAAAATTAAACTTAGTGCATTCTGATTTAGGGATCTCACTTTGGAAATAGAACCTTATAAAGGTAATACTAATGACAATGTGGATTTGACTAAAATATGGCCATTACATGTGAATGGAGCCTATTATAAATAAGGTTATGTATCTATATATTTTCTTGTTCATCCCTAAGGTAATAAATGTTTAGTTGCTTATAGATTACAATTTCCATGCAACAATAACTTAGCAGAATATGAGGCATTCATTATGGGACTATAATTTACATTAAGGTATAAAACAAAATAATTAAATGTGTTCAATGATTTTGAGCTTGTTGTGAACTAGGTTAAAATTAAATTCTATTACAAATTATCATACCTTATAAAGTATATGAATAGGTCATGGGATTTAACTAAAAATTTTGATGTGTTCAATGTCATCCCTATCCATAGGGAATAAAATGATATTGCTAACTCATTACCATCCTCAACTATGAAATTAACCCCCCTCAATGGAATTTTTTTAAAATATTCCCTATGGAATTAGTCCATTATCCCTATATTCTAAATAATGTGATGAATTTATAGGTATTTAAAGATGACCAGTAATTTGTTTAATTCCTTGACAATGTTAGGGCATTCAAATCCCAAATAATAGATGAAGAGGAAAGAGATAGTCTTAGAGATAAATTTAATCATGGTGAAATTATCAATATACAAGGGAATCAAATCCAAAATGGGGTTATTTCTCTATAGAATGAATTTTAAATATTTAGCTCTACACCCCCAATTAAGAAACCTAAATTTTTAAATGAGAAGTGTCAAACTATCAACCTTGGTTCCTTAGAAAGACCCCAAACTGTCAACATAGGTCCTAACTAGATGAACAGAGAAATTGATAAACTTCAAAATTTGTTGTTGAGTTATAAATATGTAAGTTATTGGATATATCAAGACCTCAAAGTATCCAAACCAAAGGTGATCACTCATACCATCCACCTTAAGCTAGACCAAAGACCATTTCAATAGAAGTAGAGAACTATGAATCCAATCCTTGAAATTGTTAATACACAAAGTTCACAAGATTATTTTTGCTAGAATAATCTTCCTAGTTTGCCATTCCACTTGGGTGGAAAACTTAGTACCTATCTAAAACAAAAATGGTGAAATTAGACTATGTAAAGACTTTTGAAATATAAATAGAGATTTGGATAAATATAATTATCCATTGCCTTCCCTTGATGAAGTGATTAAGATGGTTAATATATCGTAGATGATGTCATTCTTAGATGGATTCTTGGGATATAATCAAGTTTAAGCAAATTCTAATCACTGATCTTAAAATCCATCTATAATAAAGTGGGACACATTTTCCTACAAATTAATGCCATTTGGATTGATCAATGTTAGAGTGAAATTTCAAAGAGCTATGGATTTCACATGTGAAGGTATAATTAATAAATGTGTTATAATCTACATGGATGATTTTAATGTATTTTAAAAATGCAAGTTAGATCACATTCACCATTTTTACAAAGTGTTTTAAATATGTATAAGGTATGATGTTTCCTTGAACCCAAAAAATAGCATGTTCAATGTCATTAAAGGTAAGCTTCTCAATCATATAATCTCAAAATAAGGTATTCATATTGATCCAAAAATAACTGAAGTGATTTATAAATTACCTTAGACTAATATTGAAAAAGAGTTTAAATATTTCTTTGGTAAAATAAATTTTATTTGTAAGTTCATTTCTATTTTCAAATATATTGTGAAGAATCTAAATGCTATGTTGAAACAATATGCTAAAATAGAATGACATGTTGATTCAAAGAAAACATTTCAAGATATAAAGGATGCCATCATGCAAGCACCAGTGATAATCAGTTTTAATTATGTTATAAACTTATAAATCTACCCTTGTCGCTCTAAACACACCATTTCCACCTTCCTCACATAGATATTGATGGAGACTAAAACCATGTTGTGTTTATGAGCACCAATCTAAAGGATGCATAGCTAAGATACTTTACTTTGAATAAACATGTCTATGATTTTGTCTAAGCTATGAAAAAATCATGCATTATATTCTTAGGAATAAATTGCATGAAATTATGCTAGATCTATCCATCAAAAAAATGTTGGGAGAAAATGAGCTATGGGAGTTGTTGAGGTCAACATAACCCCATTTTTTAAAAATGAGGACCCCTATTCAATTTTGAAAATTATGTTAAAAATTGTGCATTCAAGTTGATCAAAGTGAATTATTTGAATATCATGGTTACCATTTAGCTTAATTGATCTGTTTACATATAATCCTTATTTGACTTCATCCAATAATTCTAAATTTTGATTCTTGTTTTTTTATGTTGTAGGTTTAATGGAGTTCTATTTGAATAAATAGTGTTTAGGGTTTATGCTTCAATGTCAAATTAAAAATTATTTGGTTAAATAATATGATCTATTTTGACCCTTACATTAACCTTTGGCCTCAATTTATTAATTAAATTGATGTTTAAATGATGTTAAAAAACCTTAATCTAAGTATTTTAGCCTAATTTTTTATTTTGAAATGGGTTCATATTTACGTGGGATTATTTTTAAAATGGATTCAAATTGATGCAAGAATATGTTATTATATTTTAAACCTAGTTTGAACTTTAGAATAAGTTATAATCATGTTTATTAAAATGACTAAAACCTTAGTCTAAAACTTTATCCTAAGTTATTTATACTCTTGAACCCTTACCTTATATGTTTTATTGTTGATAGGTACTAATTAGATGCAAAGATGCCAATTGTCCTAATCTCAGGAGCTTAAAGTGAGATTAATAATCTATGGGTAAATATGTAATTAATAAGTTAAAGTAATTAATCAATGGTGTAGATTAATGGTTTAATGGAGATACGATGGTGAATAAGGAATTGAAATATCAAAGGATTTTAAAATCAAACATGTAAATGAAAAGTGTCATGATCTCAAAAAAGTGGTAACAGATCTCATGATGAGCAAAGGTCAAAAAGTCAAATTGATGAGAAGGAATGTGAGAGTGAAAAGTGTCACAATATTAGTAAGTGATTAGGTAGATCAATGGCTCATGCTTGATCTTATAAATAAGTAGATCAATGAAGTGATTTTAATCCTATAGAAGAAAGATCAATGGCCAACATTTCATCATACATTCAAGATTAATGGTGTGAGTGGAGTCAACAATTCAAAGAGCCCAGATAGAATGAGGATATCAAATGGTGAAAAGGAATTCAATAATGAATACTATTTTTAAGTACATAGATAGCATGAGGAGATTCCAAGTGTCTTAATCTTGGGAGCTTGAAGTGAAGATCAATAGCCCATGATAGTGTTAAGGCTAGGAAGAATTTTTAGGAGATCAATAGTGTGAATTCATTGAGCTTCAAGATTACATGAGGCAATGAAATGTGTCCAAAAGAGATAAATGGTCACATTTTAATTAAATGAACAATGTGACATCGGAATGCCACATGGGAAAAGCACATCATATTAAGAGATAATGTGGACCCAAACACATAAAAGGTATGAATGTGCAATCCAAATTTAATCTAAGGCATTAAATCTCATAGTTTGAACTTTTTTACCACCATTGAAGCTCTACATGAACCTTTGAAAAACCCTAGAGTGTATGGATTTCCCTAATTATCTTTGGATTCACTATAATTAAGCTGAGAGATTTAGATTTTTGTTTTAAATTAGGTAATTCTATCAAGATTATAGAAATAATGACCCATAATCATGTTTCAAAGCAATAAATTTAGCTATATGTGACATGAGATGCAAAAGGTCATGTGTTCAAAGATATGGAGTTTGTAGCTATTAATTTGAATATAGGGAATAATAATTATTCTAAATTATTTTGGATAATTGAGAACTAACTAGTTATCACCAAGATAGAAGAGAATATTGTCCCAATAAAGGGATTATACGATGACATTGTAGCCATCCAGATGACCAGACTTCACTCTGTAGCTGTAAAACTAAGTCCCATTTTTAAGGAATCTAACATAGATAAGGGCATGATAATTATTGAACATAATCAAAGGAAAGCTACTTACATTTCCCTAATTGAATTTAAGTCTTATTGAAAATGAACTAATCCATATATTGACCTAACCTCAATTAATTCATGGGATAAACAACACAACATGATGGATACCCTATCTATGTGTTTAGAATTTTGTAACTAGGTTATTATAGACCTTGTAAAGAACATCCCAATAAGTCAATTTAGACCTAGAATTATGATGGTCATGACCATGTTTAACAAATTATTTAGATGTAGAAATATAACATATGTAAATCTAATGTGGGTACCAATGGTGTATTTCATCATTGAAAAGGTGATAGTTCCTCCATTAGGTGGGATAATCAACATCTCCTTGAGTAAACAAATATATAAAATTAGGCATAGGAAGAAGATAGAGTTTTACATGATGTTATATATTTTAGATGCCCTATGTGTAACCTTAAATATTCCCAAATAGAGATAATGGCCTCCAATTGGTGCATATATCATCTCCCAATATTATTCCATGTTGTATGTCTATAAGTATAGAGACCACATTAAATTTATTTGTGATTATGTCTACCCTAAACTAATTAAATGTATAACTAGAATCCCTATGAAGAGAGTTAGCCCTATAATCGAGAAATATATTTAATAAATGGGAGACATATGGTTATACCCTGACTGTATTGTTATGAGGATTAAAGAAACTCAAAATTCTCCTCTCAAGTTGCCAATCCATGTTCTTGATAAGCTAGTAAAACAAGAAGTGGCCTATCAATCATTTCATGGTATAGATGGCCTTTGAAAAAATAAGATAAAAGGTCTTTACAATATCTTTCCAATGATAATTAGAAAGATAACTCTTAGACAGTGGGATCATATTGAGATTGCATCAAAACATAGGTTTTCTTTCAACCTAGAGATGGATGATCTTAGGAAATGGGACTCTTATGGTAGGGTAAAAGAGAACTTAAGGATCAAGGGTATTTTGAATGTGCCATATGAGCATGAGCCCTATTCATTTGACTTCATATACATTAAATCATCCTCATATTTTGAAGTAACTAGAATATTGAAGGAGTAAAACATAAGACCTAAGTCCAGATTGAATAAGGACCAGAAAATAAAAGATAGATGGGAATTAGACACAAGGCAATATAATTTGATTGGGTTTGATTCTTCTAAGTTACTCTAATTATAAGTACAAATATAACATAGAACATAAGAGAGGAGATTTGACGAAATTGATTCAATTTCATCAACTTTTGAATCATCTAAGGTAGTAGAGTAAGAGATACCTATAGAGGAGGTTCATATGATAGCCCTAGATCCTAATGAGTCTATTGAGGATGCATTGAATATGATATCCATGGATTATGATATAGATTCAAACAAAGAGGAAGAAAGTGTTAAGAAAACTAATCAAGAGTAGGATAAAGGGAAGTCTTTAGACTTGGTTCCTATTGACACTTTAAAGAGAAAAGTCGAGACTTCCATTATTCTAAAGGCAAAGAAACTAAGGGTAACCATCACTCATAATTTGAGTTAATTAGACTTGTTTAGTGAGGAAAACATATTATATGGTCCACCTATCCCTAATTTGTTCATTTATGAGTAGAGGATAGAAAAGATTTCCACTATTCACCATCCATGGGTAATGATAAAAGATACTAATATCCCTCTACAACAATAATTGAAACCCTGGATCATTTTTATATAAGAAGAAGAAGCAAGGAGATTTTCTATTCTGAGTCAGCCTAGAGCCTAATGATTGGAGGTCATATTTTCATACATAACCCAATCTTTAGTTGGGGTGAGATTTGATCTAGATAATGCTAGTTTGTAAATAGTGACTGAGAAAATAGTTAGGTAGGGTGGTAAAGAAATCATATATCGAAACGTGGAAACCTTGACTAATTTGACCTAGGAGAAAGGAAAGATACTTGGTGAAGATCCAATATTTGAGGAGAATGTCCTTGAGCTAGCTCAAGCATAGTTAGAATAGTTACAAGCTATTATCAAAGGCTTAAGGCAACAAAAGAAGAATATGCAGAAGCAATCCATTTTGTCTATTCCAAGAGATATGGTCAATAAGTTTGAGACCACTATGTATGATATATTTATCTCTCTAAAGTAAAAAAGGTACAAATAAGATATGGTGAGCAAGTAAAGTGTTATGGATATGACCCAAATAAATCAATGGTAAACTTCATACAAAAAGTTAAAGGAATTGGTCAATATATTGATAAAGGACTAGATTCTTGAATTTAAAATAGTCAACTTGGCACATTTAAATAACTATGGTTATATTGATAGAGAATATCAAGGGCTTGAACAAATGGTCCAAAGGCATGGATGATCTTTCGAAGTATTTCAAATAGTTGGAAAACCAAATGTGCATATATTGGGTGGCTTGATCAAAGACCCATATATCATTAGTCCCACTGGATTGATAATAGATGAGGAGTTTACACATAGGGATACATAGTTCATACAAGAGGTGAGGATTAAAAGCCAAGGCAAAATGGGTAAAATAAGAAAAGGATATTGGACATGATCGTATCTATAGAGGAGAGGACTGGTGATGTTAAAAACATGAAGTAATGGACAGACCTGACAAAGAATTAAAAGACCTATCAGATCAAGAATAACAAATTTTCATGGAGACTATCATCAAATTCAAGCTGATTAATGAGCAACATGATAAGGCAATGAATATGAAGCAATAAAAGTAATAAGGAGCTTCTCAAAGTCAATTTTTTTGATTTAGCATATTCTCATGTTTAAAAACATGTATATAATTTGCATAGAGAATATTATATTTTATAAAATCATGTGCATCTTGAAAAGTGCATTGATTATAGGTTAGTCCTTTTGTAGAGTGTTTGATTTTAGAATGTTGACACCTTTTTAATTATCATTTGATGTGACTGACCAACATACCTTAAGGTCTTCTATATAATGGGTATTATCATTTGTAAAAAGGAGAGGGAGTTTTAGAAAAAAAAACTACTTTGTAAATTTAAAGTAAATTAATGTAAACAAGGGGATTCTGAAAGGATTGTCTCATATTTGTTTATGTATTTTATTATCATGGTTGCTTCCTCAAACAACTAGTTTGATGTTCAGATGTGAATGGTTATTATGGATTCTAGATGTGCATATTTGAATGTAGAGTTGTCAATTTGTGCTTATGATAGATTGATTGAAAGGTCCTATATTCATTTCATTTTCTTTGCTTTTCTTGTAGATGTGTTAATGTAATTTGTTTATGGAAGTAAATCTTTAAATTGAATCTAGTTTCTTATTTACTTTGTTTCAAATATCCTTAGACATTCACCTAGTATATGATAGGGTCTATTTTGTTGTCTATTTCATGTAATATATTGGTTTGAATGCATGTTTGGATGAAATTCAATATTTTTCATAATGTTTGGATTGAAGATCATCAATATCTATCTTCTCTTCCCTACCCTTCTTTTTTCTCATTTTCAATCAGATCACTGTAGTTTAGCTTTCATTATAAATATTCATGCTAGATTAGAATTTAGACTTTAGGTTTTGATTATAATTCACTATATTTAGTTTAATTTAATGTCATATTTCACAATCAACATTTAATACCATGGTTGCTACCAACAACCAGTTATATTATCATTTTGTGAAATAATTAATTTTTTTCCTACTATTCGATCAAAGATCTCAAGAAGATCACAAACAACTACTCATGCAATAGATTTTTTGAATCTATAAATGAGAAGTGTTTTAACTTTGTAAACCCCTATGATACAATTTCAAGCATCAATAAGTGATGTTTAACTAGTACTAGAAGGGGGGACTTACGCTAAATCTTTGTGACTTTGAAGTATCTTAGCTAATTTTAGTGAATTTTGCTCAAATATCAACTAATTATTTATAGAATTATGTTTTTGTTGACTTAATTATGTAAATATCATTGATATTCAAGGTTAGGCTTATTTAGATAATGATAGATATTTTTTGAAGGTTTATGAGAAAGTATTGCAAAGGTAGCTTAAGCTTTGTAAATATGATGTGTTTGAGGTTAGTGATAGTAATTTTGTTCAAATATTGGTTGATTCTTTGAAAATTTAGATTTATTTGAACTTATAAGTGTAAATATCACTCATACTCACAAGTTTTAAGGTATCTTTGAGCTAATTCAGTTAAATATAATTGTTCTTTGAAATATTTGTATGAATTTATGCAAAATTCTCTTAACATATAAATTTAATCATTGTTCTTTGCAAAGATAAGGTTTATATGTCATATTTTGAATAGGATTTAGAGTTTACAAGATAGAACTACCAAGAATAAGGACTAGGTTGACGTCTGAGACAAAGTTACATCTTATTTCTTTAGAAGTTCATAAAATATCAGGAGCAAATAAAGGTAAGTGAAGGGTTTCTAAATCTCAACCTACTTCACCTATTTTTTATGCTCCTTTGTTCAACCCTTATCAAGGTATGGCATGGATAGGTGTATCTTCAATTAATGTTTTTGGTTAGGTACATGATTTACCTATAAATCCTAAGAATTATTTACCTTATTTTAGTCCTATAAGTGTGGTCACTACTAAAGAACATATCAAGTCTTTTAAAGCTACTTTGAAATTTTAAACATTATTCATGAAGATGTTACTTGTAGATTTTTTCCTTTTACTTTCAAAGATGTAGCATATTATTGGTTTCTCAACCTTAATAAAAATTACATTAGAATTTGGAATGATTTCAATAGTATTTTCATTGATCAATTTGTAAAGATCATAAGTCCTTGTATCCTTTATTAACAATTCACTATTATGAAAAGAGATTTAAGTGAAACCACTAGATTTTCTAATTCTAGATTCAAGAAGATGTTTAGTAGAACTATATCTCCCTATAGACATAATGAAGCTTTACATTTATAAATATATAAGGATGATTTATATCCCATGACTTATATTTTTTTTAAATATCTGTTAGAGTCATAAACACATTGGCCTTAGTTTATGTTGAATCTGTGAAAATTAATGATCAAATGCAACCTCGAGGCCAATTAGAATATGTTATTCAAAATTTCAACCCTAATTTCCCTACATTTAATTTCATTATAAATGATAATAAAAACATTCCTACTTTGAATCAAACATCAGTGTTGAATCAATTACCTTTGAGTCATGCTCATCCTGGTTAAAACCTAGGATTCATAAATAACACTACAAATGGATCTCATCCACAAGATCAAAGAGATATGGTGCCAATAGATATTATTAGTACTCAAGTGAAAAATTTATAAGCACCTAAGAATGATAATGAATCCATACCCAAAATGGCTCAAAATTGAGCATTGGTTTTCTTCAACTGTAAGGATAATTAGGTAATGCTAGGCAAAGCTCTAATAGAAACTATTCTTATCAAAGGTTCAATAGAACTAAAAATAATTTTCATAATATTAACAATAATAATGAGTCATCTAAAGATAAAAACACTCTAGAAATAAACATTTGTGATGTAGCCTTAACTAAATATTGTAGAGTTCATAACACTTCAAAGCATGGTAAAATGGATTGTATTGAATTTTGTAATGCTTTTGAATTATTTAAAGATGATTTAGATACATTTTAAGGTAGACCTAACAAATATAATATTGTAGGTACATCTAGTTCTTCAAAGGCATCTAAATCTATTAACACAACTTTGATGGTGGAGACTTTTGATTTTCCATTCTAAGATGAGAATGAAATTGAAGATACTTTAGAGAAGATTCATCTTTTTTTATCTATTGAGGAATAGAAAACCAAATAAACCATTGACTAGTTCAACTCCACCAAACAATTTTGATACTTCTCTTGATCCTCAATAAGACAACAATCCAGAGCCTCCAAAGGGAAGTAACTTTAGAAAAGATGTTGATTCATATACTTCTTCTACTATGATTGGATATAATATAGATGAGGATATGAAAAAGATTAAAGCTGATATCACTTTACATGAGTTGACTCAAATTACTATAAAATGAGACTTGTTTCTTGAATATGTGAACAAAAAGCCTAATAAATCACAAAAGGATACAAATACCAATGTAGTGATATATAAGAGCAAAGTAGAGGTTATACCCTTTTTGATAAAAATTAGAGTTTTTGGTAAAAACTTGTATAATTATTTTCTATATTTAGTTCTCTACAAATATCATGCCAAAAGGTATATGTGAGAAGCTTGCTTTAACTCTAATTAATTTTGATAGAGTAATTAATTATGTAGAAAAATAAATGGTTAAAAGAATTAAGGGAATTGTTGAATGTTCATATGCATCTTGCTTCTGAGCTAAGAATACAACAATTTAGATATTCAAGCATTAGACATTCCAGATGCTTATAAAATGATGTTAAGTAGAGATTATACTAAGTCTTTAAATGGATACATGTTAACTAATTATTCTCATATGTGGCTTCCATAGAATGGAGTTACCAATAAAATTTGGATTGAAAGAGAGCCAAAAATGAAACACATTATCATTGAATACAATGCAACAAATGAAAAGGTCAACATGGTCAATTCTGATTTAGGAGTCTACAGTCTTAACACTCCCCAGATATGTGACTCTAAATACTCTCATGATATGCCTAGATTGTGGAAATTATAATTTTATGGTGTTATATGTAAATATAGATCTAGAGTAGGAATTATTCTAATTGATCCCTTTGGGAAAGAATTTAATGCTTCTTACAAACTTTAGTTTCCTTGCACTAATAATTTAGCAATGTATGAAGCTTTAATTTTAGGATTAAAATTTGACATTAAACATAAGGTCAAAGAACTAATAGTAAATGGTGATTATAATCTATTAGTCAATCAAGTTATAATTAAATACCAATGTAAATTGTCATATCTTAATAAATATAAGTATAGAGTATGGGACTTGATAGAATATTTTGGTGTTTTGAACATTGTTTCAATACCAAGATTAGAGAACTAGTTTGTTGATGAACTAGATTTAACTATAACTAACTTCATGCCTAATAAAGACTCCAAGATAGGAAATCTTAGCATTTAATTGGATCCATGTCCCTCAGTCCTTGACAATGTCAATCATTTTCAAGTATTTAATGATGATCAATAGATCATAGAGTTCATGAACAACTCAGGGGTATTTGAGTCTCATATTATTGATGAAATCAATGAAAATTTTCTTAATGAAGATAAATTTTATAAAAAAATTATTCAATTGGATGACAATTTTTTTTTTAAAGTCATAATTTCCATAGAAAGACCATTTGACATATATACACTAGCAAAAACTATTAAAATTCCTAGGGTGAATGGGAAATATTATAATGTTATTGATCTAGGAACTCAAGGTCAACCCTAACTAGTAAATATTGGCATATTTTGTACAAATGAAGAGTATAAAAAGGCTAAATAGTTTCTAATGAAGTATAAAACTGTCATTGCATGGTCCTATGAAGACCTAAAGATCTTTGATCCTAGAGTCATTACCCATACCATTCCACTAAAAGAAACTTGTAAACCTTTTAGATAGAAGCAAAGACCAATTAATCCTATTTTAGAACCATTAATATTTAAATAGGTCAAGAAACTATTAGATGAAAAAATAGTGTTTCTGATTAGACATTCTACCTAGGTAGTTAAATTAGAACTAGTTACAAAGAAGAATGGAAAAATTAGATTAAGCACAGATTTTAGAAATTTGAACAAATATTCTAAAAAGGATAATTATCCTTTCCAATCTCTTGACCAAGTAATTAAAATTAATATTGTTTATGTTATGATATCTTTCTTAGATGGTTTTTTAGGTTATAATCAAGTACTTGTCAACAAGGAGGACATAATGAAGACTACATTCACAACTAGGTGGGGAACTTTTACCTACAAAAGAATGACTTTTGGGATAATAAATGTAGGATAAAAATTTCAAAAAGATATGGATGATGAATGTAAAGGTCTCATAGGTAAGTGCATTATTATATATATGGATGATCTATCTATGTTTTCTAAAAATAGGGAGACCATATTATGCATTTACAATAGGTATTTGAACATTGTAGAAGGTATGGAATTTCCATTAATCCTAAGAAAAACATTTTTTTTAATTAAAAAGGCAAATTATTAGGACATGTTATAACTAAAGATGGGATTTTTATAGATCCTAATAGAGTCAATGCCCTATCCAAAATAGAACCCCCTAATAGTAGAAAAGAAATAAAGTCTTTCTTTGGGAAAATCAATTTTGTAAGAAAGTTCATTTTTGGTTTTGTATAAATTGTGAAGCCACTTAATGACACATTAAATAAGGATGCCAAATTCATATGGAATGAAGAAGATAATAAATCCTTCAAGTAAATTAAAGAAGTAATAGGATAGAAACTAGTGTTGATAAGTCCTAATTTCACCAAAAAAAAAAAAAAAATCTTTATTCTTTTGCTTCTTAACATACTATAGCTATTTTTTTAACTTAGAAAATAGATAAATGTGATCATCCAATTGCATTTATGACCAATAATTTTTAAATAATTATAATTTAAATTATTATCTAATTTATAAATAATAACATGCTTTATTTAAGGTAGTTAATAAGTTTAGACACTCTATTCTTAGGAATAAAGTGCATGCAATATTCCCAAACCCTACTACTAAACTTATTCCTAGTCAATGTGAATTGGGAGAAAGAAGAGGTAAGTGGATGTATATTCTCCAAGAGTATGATATTGAGATGAAAACTACCAAATTGGTAAGGTTTTAAGGATTGATTCAATTCATTTGTAACATCAATCCTAAAGTGAATGTCATGTAGGTTGATCAACAATAATTCCAACCAAATAATTGGCATGATGCAATTATTCATATTCTAATAAATGTTTATTATCCTAGAAGATTGAGTAGAGAGCAAAGAAGATATTTGAGGCTCAAGGAAAAACATTTCCTAATCAAGGATGGAGTAATCTATAGTAATAATTATGAATGAATATATTTGAGATATGTTTCAAAAGAAGAAGCAACTACGATCTTGAGTACTTTTCATGAGAAAATTGGGAGTGGATACCCATATAGAAAAACAAAAGCTCACAAGATCCTAAGGGAAGGATATTATTGGCTAACAATCTTCAAGGATGCACACGAACATGTTAGAGATTGTCATCAATTTTAGATCTTCAACACCAAAGAACCAAAAGAAGCTATGCCATTGAGGCTAGTCTTAATTGACAAACCTTTTTCTCAATGGGGATTAGAAATTGTATGGGTGATTAAACCTAATTATTCAAATGATCATAAATATGTTCTTATTGCTACTGATTACTACACAAGATGGATAGAGGTAGTGGCAACCAAATAATGTAGAACTGAAGTTGTAATAAAGTTCTTGGAAGAAAATATTTGTACAAGATTTGGGACACCAATATCATTAGTTTTTGATAATGTATCATCCTTTATATCTATTCAGATGATCGAGTGGGCCTATGATAACAACATATTTCTTAAGTTATCATCAAATCATTACCCTCAAGATAATGGAGTCTTAAAATCAACAAACAAGAATTTGATGAAAGCCATTAAAAAGTCTGTAGTGCAACAACCAAGAACATGGCATAAATTGCTTAAATATGATATTTAGGTAGATATGACTAGATTGAACCAACCTCTGAAAGCATCACCATTTCTTTTGGTGTATGATCAAGAGCTTATATTTCAAATTACTCTCAAATTTCCAACCTTCAAGTTCATGTAGGAGTATATTGGATAGGATAAAGAGTATGATAATTTAATGTTTCTTGACATCATTCAAATGGAATATTCAAGGAAAGAAGAATTTTCCAACTTTAGTAGACATAAAACCATAGCTAAAAGATGGTTTGACAAGCATTCAAAGATTAAGGTGTTTAGGTAGGGAGACCTAGTTTTCCTATGGGATAAGGCATCTAAACCAAAAGGAAAACATGAAAAATTCACTCCTCTATGGATTGGCCCTTGTCAAATTGTTGAAACATTAGGAGACAACACCTTTAATCTCAAATATTTGTAGGGAGTTACTTTACCAACTAATGGGTAATACCTCAAACACTATTTCTCTATTATTCCACCTGAAGTCTTTATGGAGTAACTTGTAAGAATAGTCAAATTTATTGTAGGTAGGCTTATATTAGTTTGCTTTCATGTTATTTGTTTGTAAATAGTGTTTGTATATATATTTTTTCTTGTCAGTTGTTTGCTTATTGTCTATTTTGTTTGTTGTGTGTTTGTTTTCTCTACTTTGTTCTCTACTTTCAAGATAGTTTTCATGCTCCAATTCATCTAAATATTCAAAATAAATTCCCAAATCAAGAAAACAAGTATGAATATTAATCATTGGTTGATCATGGATTTTATAAATTAGATCTTGATGTTATGATTTTAATAAATTAGCGAAGATTGATATCTAGGTTAATTGTTTCTTAAAATCTTAAACCTTGCTCTGATCTAAGTTTGGTTCTAATAAGTATTACATATGTCCAAGTAAAAGTTTGAATTATCAGATCAAAGTTATGTTATTACTTAAATAATATTATTCTCTTGGATGAAGTTTATAACCAAAGATGATTGTATAGAAATCAAAAATTTGACAAAATCCTAAAACCTGGCTAATTTTAGTTCCCAACCTTTGTTGGAAAGTTAAATATATCTAAAAAATATAAAAAAAAGATATTTATTGAAAATTTGAAAAATTTCTAAGCAAAGGTGATTCTAGTAACTTCCATCAAGGCTATGGACACCTAGATGGTATTGGATCAAAGCCTTGAATGGAGCCAAAGGTATCTCTATCAAGACTATGGACACCTGATTGGCACTAAAGCAATGTCCAAGCCTTACATTTTCATAAATCATGACTCATAATGAATATATAAATATTATATAAGTCAATATTAATGGTTAAGGTCATGAAATATGGAAGTTCTCTAAATTCTATAACAATCAATGAATGAATCAAAGCACACACACAACATGACTAAATTTTGATGTTTTATCCTAATTTTGTATTTGTAAAACTTATTTTAATCATGGATTGATATTAATAATGGTACTTGATCATGGGGAATTATTATAATATTATTTAATTAAAACTAAGAGTATATGAGTTCTAACATTTTGTAATGTTTCCCCCAAAAGTTTCCCTTTGTTGAGGTCAACATACCCCCATTTTTTGAAAAATGAGGACCCTTATTCAATTTTGAAAATTGTATTCAAAATTGTGCATTCAAGTTGATATAAGTGTATTATTTTAATATCATGGTTCTCATCTATATTAATTGACATGTTTACATATAATCCTTATTTGACTTCATCTAACATTGTTAAACTTTGATTTTTGTGTTTCCATGTTGTAAGTTTAATAGAGTTCTATTTGAATAAACAATGTTAAGGGTTTATGCTTCAATGTCAAATTAACCATTAGTTGGTTAAATAATATGATCTCTTTTGACCCTTATATTAACCTTTGGTCCTGATTAATTGATTAAATCCATGTTAATGATGTTAAAAAACCTTAGTATAAGTATTTTAGACTAAGTTTTTATTTTGAAATGGGTTCATATTTATGCAAGATAATTTTTAAATTGGTTTCAAATTTACGTGGGAACATTTTATTATATTTTAAACCTATTTTAAAATTTAGTCTAAGGTCTAATTATGTTTATTAATATAATTAAAACCTTAGTCTAAAACTTTATCCTAAGTTATTTATACTCATGAACCCTTACCTTACATGTGTTATTATTAGTAGGTACTAATTAAATTTGAATATGACAAGTGTCCTAATATCAAGAGCTTGAAGCGAATATCAATGATCCATGGGGAAATATAGAGTTGATAAGTTAAAGGAATTGATCAAAGGTGTGTGTTAATAGTGTAATGGAGATATGATGGTGAGTGAAGAATAAAAGCATGAAAGGATTCTAAAATCAAATGTGAAAGTGAAAAGTGTCATGATATTAAAAAAGTGGTAATATATCTAATGGAGAGAGAAGTTCAATAAGTCAAAGATGTTGAGAAGGAATATGAGAGTGACAAGTGTCACAATCTTGACAAATGATCAAGTAGATCAATGTCCCATGCTTGATCTTATGAGTAAGTAGATCAATGGAGCAAGTTTAATCACATAGAATAAATATCAATGCCCCATATTTGATCATACATTCAAGATCAATAGTGTGAGTTAAGTCAATAATTCAAAGAGCCCAGATCGAATGAGAAGTTACCACATGAAGAAAAGGCATTAAGGATGAATACTTTTTGCAAGTACAGAGAGAGCCCATGGAAATTCCAAGTGTCCTAAAGCTTGAATTGAAGTGTTGGAGAGTTTTCATTGATGTCATGGAGGTGTTCAAGTGAGTGGATGAAGTACCTTGATAGTCTAAGTGACAATGATAAACTGTGCAATGTGTGTGTCCTAATATGCTTGAAGAAGGCTTGGTTGATCTTCATAGTTTACATGGTTAGGGATGTTCAAGGATGATTATGGTAATTTTAGGATGTGAAATAGGTCCCTAAGATGTCATCTAGAAATTTTGGGTCTAGTGGTAGAAAATCTAAGTAGTTTGATGACATCACCATTGCCATATATGGATGATTAAAGGGGAGATATTCATATGGTTGTGATCACATTTTTTCCTAGATGGTTTGTGCTATATTTTGGATCATGAACCAAAGTGAAGCAAAATATATACAAGTGTAAAGTTGGGCTCCTAGGTATTTTGACAAAGTTTTCCCATACTTAGCCAAATTTGCATAAGGCAAGAAAGAGTTGAGTAAGCAATTTGGTGATGAAATATCTCACACATGTAGATGTTTTAAGATAATTTAATCATATATTTTTATTTAATATTTTTATTTATTTATTTTTACTAAATTTTAGATCATGCACTAAAGCACTACAAAATATATGCATGTATAAAATTTGCCTTCAAGGTAATTCTTGACATTATTGGCTTTATGACAGAAAAATATAACTAAGTAGATTAATGTAATTATATCTTGCAGATGAGAAGGATTCAAGAGTATTTTTACATATGGTTGGATTCTCCTATGTCAGGATATCATATGGTCCAAATTTTAGAACATGCATATGAGTGAAGCAAAATATATGGAGGTGTAAATTTGACCTTAAAAATAGATTACAAAGGTTACCATACTTAGTCATTTTTTCACAAGTTAAATTTTGAGAAACATCAACAAAGTGTGTTGCTCCAAGATATCAAGAAGTAGTGAGATTGTACCAAGTGTTTAATGTTTAATGCTAAATAGGTATAAAGATCAAGCTTCTTTCAAGGATCAATGGTGAGTAGGTGATCATATATATAAAGATAAATGGTGCACTTTAAAGTCAAGAGGTCAAAGTGATAGTTTTCTAGAATTTTTAAATATAGGATGATCTTGAAGAGATCAAAGGAGCACATGAGGTCAAAGTTTCCAGATTTCACAAGATGAGGTCAAATAGAGGTTCACCATTTGGTCATGGGTGTATTATGTGTTAAACATCAAAGAAAATTGATGGTTCATAATCAATATGAAGATGAAATGACATGATATGTGAGCATATTGTATGAGGTTTAATTGTGACCATTTGCATTTGAATATTTGAATCTTTAAAGGAAAAATTATTGATTTATATTTTGGATATATCTTTTGATCTATGCAGAATTTGCTCATGATGTAAAAATAAAATTGATAGAGGATTCTCATATGAATATATAAATATATATTTGAAAATATGAAAGTGTGTATAGTCAAACTTATGATGGTTCAAAGTGTAATATGTGTTCATGTGTATTTTTTATGTAACCTAAGAATATTGTTCAAGCTTATTTTCATATTGTTTTGATATCTCTTGATGAATTGGTTATTGGGGAGTGTTGTATACTACATGAGGATGATATGTGTACATTATGAAGGTTTGAACAATCATATTCATTATGAACAAATGTTTATAAGTTTATTACATATCTGTTCATGGTGAATATGTGTATAAAATGTTATTTGAGTAAATTGTGCTTAAGAAAATGGGTACTTATTGGTTGTTGGTACTTAAAGGTGTCATATATATCATTTGTAATGTGTTCATGTATTCTTAAGTGGTCATATTTTTTCATTTAATGAGGTGATAAATGGGTGAATAGGTCTCCATGAGACCTATAAGAGCTATAAGGGCCTAATTGAAAGGTGTAACTACTTAAGGGTGACCCATAGATACTATGGACAACCTATGAAGATTTTAAGGAGATTCATATTTGTATGATAGATGATTTAAGGGTTAAGGCATGCCTAATGTCCAACCAAGATGTTGATAATCATGAATTCTCTCTATATAATGAAACTAAATGTGATGGTTTCTTGATTTTGTGAGAGGCTTGTGTGTGTGGAGCCAAGTGAAGGTTAGAACTTTTGAAAGAGAAGGTATAGGTTAGTGATGACTAGTATAGAAAAAAGAGAATAAAAAATGCTTGTCTAATCAAGGTGATAAAGGTGATTAGTTGGTCATTGGACCTAATAAGTTTAGAAGAGGAAGAATGAGTGGGTATGCTCAATAGGTTATTTGAGACAATGTGTATGGTAAATGAAGGCAAGATGAAATATGTAAGTGTGATTAATAGATGGGTTATTGATCAAAATAGATTAAGGTATGTGTTTATGACCATTTTTTATGTTATTGATGTGGTAATAAAGTTATTACTAAGAAGATGAAGAGTGATAATCAGAGGTCCATCATCAAGTGTTGAAGACATTAGTTCAAAGGTGGAGCTATTCATACGCATTATTTTGAGTGCTCAACATCTAAAAGGGTTGTAGCCTCTTTTTAAGGTGAAAATTGATAAAGGTATACTTATTGTGGTAGCTCAGCTAGAAAGGTGTAGTAGCACCTTGTGGGATTGTAGTCTCACTAAATAAGGAATAGTAGTTCCTTGATTAGTTATAGCTGGTCTAAATTGGATATTATCATTATAGGACTTTAGTCCATATTGTAAGGTTAAATGGGTTTTATCCCCCAAGAGGCTTCCCCATGTATATGTGTTGTTGATGTGATGTATTCTCTTATTCATGATTTGGATGTATGTTTTTTCATGTTTACGTTGCTAGATAAAGTTAATGAATGATGGAAATGTTTTGTAATTAAATGTGAATTATTGTATACTAGTTCACCCCCCCCAATATTAGTATCTAATTCAAATAATTGGTATTGAGTAAGTCCTTTGGAGGAAGCTTAACAACTTGAAGGAGATCCTAAGTATCATAAGATGGCTAAGCAGTTAAAGAAAGAAAATCTTGAATTGAGATCAATGGTCAAAAGTCTTGAAGAATAGATTAGTAATATTAAAGAAAAAGCTTGTAGAATGAATTATGACTTGGTTAGATAATTTAAGAGGGATAAGGAGGCTATCCAAGTTATTTAAATTTAGATAGAGGCTGCATGTTCAAACTTGAGAGGTAAAGGAGATGAATATGTTCAAATGAAGACTAATCTTGTTTCCTTGAAAGATGAGTATGAAAAAGTCATAATCAAGATAGGAAAGCCTAAAAAGGAAAAAAATGGATTAGAACAAGTCAAAGATGATGAAAAATAGATCAAAAATATCAAGGATTAGTTAAGGGTAGCTAATGAAAATATGAAGACAAGAGAAGAAGAATGCAAACATATTAAGACTTAGTTAGAAGAAGTAAATGTTAAAATTAGTTCAAAGTAAGGTGAGCTTGATGAGATGAAAACTGAGATAAATTTGTTAAATATTAAGCATGAACAACTTATAGACAAATTGAACAAACTAAGAAATGTGTATGAGAAGTCTAAGTATGTCAAGGGGAATGCATGCTTTGAAATTAATGTAAGAAGGTTTGTTAGATAGCCAAATTCTTCAAGGTATGCTAGTTTGTTCCATGGTTATTATTATATATGTAATAAGTATGGTCATAGAGATAAGGAATATATAAGTAATTTAGTCAAGAATGTGTCCTCATGGAGCCTTAGGAGAAGAAGTAATTGGTCTTAGAGAAATCATAACCCTAATCAGTCAAAAGGTATGTTGAATGATATTATTTATTTCAATTATCATAAGAGTGGACATATTACTAGATTCTATCCAAATGATGTTAAGAGATATTTAGGGTATGTCAAAGGATATAGATCTCCTAAAAGGTCTGAGAAAGGACAAACTCAGGTATGGAAATCAAAGGTAATCATTGCCAATTCTTTTAGTCATAAGGATGATAAGAAACTTGATCTAGAAGGTTATGTTGTAAATGAGGATAATCTCAAGGATCAAGTACATAAGATGGCTGAAAAAGACAAGAGTCAAACTATGGTATGGAGACTTGAGGTAGTAAAGACTAAGAATACTAACCCTATTGAGTCTATGAGTTTTGATGGATTGTTTGCTAAGGTGGAAAAAGGATAAAAAATGAAGGAAAGTCAAGAGTCTATGCTATCAGCATTTATTGACAAATCTGAAGCAAAGAATGAAGTCAAACATCCATTCAAAATCAATTAGATGATGAGTTAGGACTGTAAGTCAGAGAAAGATATTGAGATATGGAATTCTCCTAAGTTTTGGGACTTTTAGTCTCACTATGTCTAAGGGTTGTCTCTATCTAGGATTCAAGGAAACACTTATCAAGTCAGAGGAAGCTTGTTGACTATCATATATTATTTGATGATATGGTATGAAAACAAGGTATGTTTGTGAATTTTTTTTATATATCTTTTATTGGAGAAAAGATGCTTTTAAAGAATCTCAATGCTCCTATCTTGAGAAGGAATTATATTGTTGATCATGGTTTAGATAGTCTGGTATAAAGGTGAGTTTCAAATATTATCTACATATCATTCTGTGGTAGATGCTAGGTGATCCTATAAGTTGAATGCCTTTATTTTAGGCTTATGTTCTAGATCTTGATAATCATGTTAAAGGCTTGTTGAATAAATGTGTATGCCAAATAAGCTCACATTGTTTTGAAGATGAGGTATCTTTATATAAGTATTGAATATGATTAGATAGCATTTGAAGGATTTTTGAAGATGTCATGATACAAGTGAGGCATGGAGTTAGGGGTAACTTTGTAATTGGTCAGGTCTTAGGATCAGAGGATTAAGTATTTGAATCTAAGAAAGAAGGTATGGAGGTTTTTGTGTGCTCCTAGGTTTATCTATATTATTATAGGTCAAAATCCATGGTATAGGAATTCAAGTTTCCCAAAGGTATAGATGCTCAATTTTTGGTCCAAAAGTGTGTCATGGTTGTTTCTAGGTATACAAGAAGTTTTAGAGAAGAACATTGACCAAAAGGAGGTTTGTTGACTCTATTTATTTTGAGACTCTAAGGTTTTGGGCTATGCTAGGTTTGAATTATGAGTTGAGATTTAAGGCTTATTAATAAGTTTAATGGGCCAAATGGGTTGTCAAATCAAGCTTCACAGTGATCTGAAGGTTTATGGATCTCAATTTATTCACATTTTTGTCAAGATGGAGGATTAATTATCTAATAGGTTTGTGAAGGAATTGTGTTTCAAAGGATGATCTAGGTGATGAACATTTGTGTGCTTGAAGGGGCATATGAGATTGCTCTAGATATGAAGTTTTTGGTCCTAAAAATGTGTTTACTTAAAATTATGGGCTTTGCAAGTTTTAGGTAGGGCTACAAAGAGGTTAGACATGCTTAGTGTGAAGAAGAGGGCCTTTTAGTCAAATTATTAAAAATAGAAAGGCATGATTATTTCAAAGTGATTTCTCAAGTTGGTTTAGTGCATTTTTCCTATTTGGTGAGTATCATGAAGTTCTATTGGTGGTCCTTGTGGTAGCTTGAGAGAGAAGGCTAGTAAGCATGTGTGGTGGTTCTTCATGGTGTATGGAGATATAAAAATGATCATATGTACAATGGTTTAGAAACTTAGGGGGATCCCATATCATATGTTTATTGGTTAAGTTACATCATATTTTATTACTTTTTTTGTTCTTTCTTCATTGGTTGTAGTGCTTGGTTGAAGAAAAATGTTGGCATGTAGCAAGAGGAAGGTGTAAAGGAAATAAGAGGTTAGCTCAAGGTAAGGGGGAGTTTGTATCATATTTATAAGGTGACCCTCTTTTTTTTATGGTATTTTTAGGTCTCAGGATCAGTTGGTGCCCATTTTATCACTATGTCAAAGGGGGAGAAAGTTCTTGTTGTGAGAGTGCTTAAAGAGAGAGAAGGAAGGTGAGTTGTTTTTATGGGTGTTGACATTAATGAAAAAGGGGGAGATTTTCAAATAGTTGTAAATGATGTCATGGTGATGTCATGAAAATTTTTAGGAGAGTGGATGAATTAATTTGATCTTCTAAATGACAATGACAAAGTGTGTAATGTGCTTTTCCTAATATGATTAAAGAAGGCTTGGTTGATCTTGAGAGTTTCCATGGTTAAGGATGTTTAGGGATGAGTATGGTAATTTGAGGATGTGAAAGAGGTCCCTAAGATTTTTTATATGCTTTGTGTGTTTATGTGCATGTTTAGATTTCATCTAGTTGATCATTGTTGTCATATAAACATTTTGGGTTTAGTGGTAAAAAATCTAAGTAGGTTGCTTGATGGAATCACCATTACCATGTATGGATGAGTCAAGGAGCATTGGTAATATGGTTATGATCACATTTGTGCCTAGTTTATTTTTTATAAATTTTAGATCATGAACTAAAGAGTGTCAAAATATATGCAAGTGCAAAGTTGGGCTCCCAAGTAGTTTGACAATGTTTTCCCATACTTAGCCAAATTTGTATAAGGCAAGAAAAAGCCAAGTAAATATTTTGGTGATGACATATATTGCACATGTGGACATTTTAGGAGAAGTTGATCGTATAGGTTTGTTTAATTTTTTTCCTAATTGATTTGTATTAAATTTCAAATCATACACCAAAGTACATCAAAATATATTCATGTGTAAATTTGGCATTCTAAGAAATTCTTAACATTATTGGCTTTGTTATAGAAAAATTTGAGTGAGCAGATTAGTGGAAATATATCTCACTAATGTAGAGGTTTTAGGAGCAATTTGACACATGGTTAGATTCTCCTATGTGAAGAGATCATATGATCCAAATTTTATAACATGCACTTGAATGAAGAAAAAGATATGGAAGTGAAAATTTGACCTTATAGATAGATTGAAAAGGTTCCCATAGTCATTTTTGCATAATTTAAAGTTTGAGCAACATCGATAGAGCGTGTTGTTCCAAGATGCTAGGAAGTAGCACGATGGTGCCAAGTGATCAATGTTTAATGCTGAGTAGAGATAAATATCAAGCTTCTTCTAAGGATCAATGGTGAGGGGTGATCATATAGATAGAGATAAATGGTGCACTTTAAAATCAATATGTCAAAGTGATAGTTTTATAGCATTGTTAAAGCTAGGGAAATCTTGAAGAGATTGATGGAGTGCATGACATCAAATTTTCCAGATTGCATGAGATAAAGTCAAATGGTATAGGTTTAACATTTGGGCATTGGAAAATTATGAGTTAAAGCTTGAATGAGATCGATGGTTCATGATAAATCTAAAGATGCAAGACATGAGATGCGAGCATAGTGTTTGAGGTTTAACTGTGACCATTTGCATTTAAATATTTGAATTTGTAAAGGAAAAAATAGTGATCTATATTTTGTCTATATCTTTTGATATATGCAAAATTTTATCATAGTGTAAAAATAAAAATGATAGAGGATTCCAAGGTGCATCTAGAAATATATATTTGGAGATCTAAAAGTGTGTATAGTTAATGTTATGATGGTTTAAATTTGACTATGTGTTTATGTGTATTCTACATGTAACCTAAGAATATTTTTCAATCTTATTTAGATATCTCTTGATAAATTGGCTATTGGAGACTGTTTTATGCTCCATGAGGATGATATATGTGCATTATGAAGGTTTGAATAATCATATGTAGTATAAACAAATGTTTTTAAGTTGATTGTGTATTCATTTATGGTGATTATGTGCATAGAATGTTGTTTGAGCAAATTATGCTTAAGTAAAGGGGTACTATGTTGATTAGTGGAACTTAAAGAGGACATATAAATCATATAGAGTGGATCCATGCATTTAGAAGTGGTTCTACATTATTTTTTTATTTGATGAAGTGCTAAATGGGTGAATAGGTCTCCATGAGACCTATAATACATACAAGGGCATAATTAAAAGGTGTAAATTCTTAAAGCTGACCCATAAATGTTATGGTCAACCCATGAAGATTTTTTTTAGATATGTATTTATATGATATATTAATTAAGGGTTAAGGCATGCCTAATGGATGAACAATATGTTGATAATCATGAATGCTTTATATATAGTGAAACCAAACGTGATGGTTTCTTGATTTTGTGAGAGGCTTGTGTGTGTGGAGCTAAGTGAAGATGAGAAACTTTGAAAGAGAAGGTATAGGTTAGTGAGGATCATCAAAGAGCAAAGATAATTAGATATGATTATTTGATCAGGGTGATGAAGGTGATCACATAGGTCATTAGACCTAATAAGTTGAGAAGAGGCATAATGAATGAATATGATCAAGGGGATATTTGAGAGATTGTGTATGGTGAGAAAAGGAAAGTTGAAGGATGTAAGTGTGCTTAATAGATGGTTTTTTTAATAAAATATATTAAGGTCTATGTGTTTTACCATTTAGTCATGTTGTTGATATGGTAATAGAGTTTTTGCTAAGAAAGTAAAGAGTGATAATCAGATGTCCATCATCAAGTGTTGAAGACATCAATTAAAAGGTGAATTTATTCATAGTTTTTATTGTGGGTGTTCAAAATATATGGGGGCTAAACCTCCTTGCAAGGTGAAACTTGTTAACAGTCTAGTTATTATGGCAAATCATCTAGATAGGTATGATAACACCTTATGGGATTATAGTGTCACTAAATAAGGGGAAGTAGTTCCTTGATTAGTTGTAACTTGTTTAAATTAGATCTTATCATTATAGGACTATAGTCCATCTTGCAAGGTTCAGTGGGTTTTATCCCCCAAGAGGGTTTCCCACATATATGTTGTGTTGATGTGATGTATGCTCTTATTCATAATTTGGATGTATGTACTTTCATGTTTATGTTGTTGGATAAAGTTGATGAATGATGGAATGGTTTTGGAATTGAATGTGCATTATTGTATACTAATTCAACCCCCTCTCAGTAGCTACTTCCAACATGAATGTCAATGTCCCATGATAGATTCAAGTCTAGGAAGACTTTTTAGGAGATAAACAATGTGAATTGATTTTCATGATGTAATGACACATGTCTAAAAGCAATAAATGGTCACATTTTAAATAAATGAACAACGTGACATGGCAATGCCACATGGGTAGAGCACATCATATTGATAGATCATGTAGACCCAAACACATGAAAGGTATAAATGTGCAATCCAAATGTAATATAAGGCACTAAATCTCATAGTATAAACTTGTTTGCCACCATTAAAGGTCTACGTGAACCTCAAAAAATTCTTAGAGCGTATGGATTTCCCTAACTATCTTTGGATTCAATGTAATTGAGCTAAGAAATTTAGATTATTATTTGCAATTAGATAATTCAATAATTATGATAGAAATGATGACCAATAAGAATGTTTGAAAGAAATAATTTTAACTATATTTGACATTAGACATAGAAGGTTATGTGTTCAAAGATATAGAGTTTGTAGCTATTACTTTAAATACATGGGATATCAATTATTCTAAATTCTTTTGGATAATTGAGAACCATCTAGTTATCACCAAGAAATAAGAGAAGATGCTCTCATAAAAGAGACTATATGATGACATTGTATCCATTTAGATGACCAAACTTCACTATACAGCTTCAAAACTAGAGGTAATTCATTGCATTGATATTCTTGGTCCCATTTTTAAGGAATCTAGAATAGACAAGGGCATGTTAATTAATGAACATAATCAAAGGAAAATTGCTTACATTTCCCCAATTGCCTTTGAGTCTTATTAAAGATTTCCCAATCCCCATATTGACCTAACCTCAATCAATTCATGGGCTAAGCAACACAACATGATGGACACCCTAGCTATGTGGTTAGAATTTCATAACCAAGTTTTTATATTTCCTATAAAGAACATCCCAATAAGTTAATTTTGACATAGAATTATGATGGTGATGACCATGATAAAAAAGTTGTATTGATGTGGAACTAAAACATATGTAAATCTAATGTGGGCACCCATGGTATATTTCATCATTAAAAAGGTGACAATTCCTCAATTAGGTGAGATAATTAGCATCTCCCTAAGTAGATAAATATTTAAAATCATGCATAATAAAATGACTAAGTTTTACATAATACCTTGTGTTTTATATGGCCTATGTGCAACAAAAAATATTCCAAACTAGAGAAAATTTTCTCTAAATAGTACTCAGACCATCTCTTAATACTATTCTAAGTTACACATCTATAAGTATAGAGACCATATTTAATCTATTTATGATTGTGTCTACCTTGCACTAAGTGAAGCTATAATTGGTATCCCTATGGAGAGATTTAGATCTCTAATCAATAAATATGTTGAAGCAATGGGAGGCATATGGTTATACCCTAACTGTACTCTTATGAGGATTGAAGGAACTTAAAATTCTCCTCTCAAGTTACCAGTCTATGTTCCTGATAAACTAGAAGAACAAGAGGTGGACTATAAATTATTCCATGATATAGATGGAATTTGAAAAACTAAGAGAAAATGTCTCATACATAGCTTTCCAATGATAATGACAAGACAAATTTGAGATAGTAGGGTCATATTAAGGCTGCATCAAAACATAGGTTATCTTTTAACCTATAGATGGATGTTCTTAGGCAATGGGACCCTTATATTAGGATAAAAGAGAATTGAAAGCTCAAAGGTATTTTAAATGTGCCATATGAGCATGATCCTAGTTCACTTGACTTCATATACATTAAAACATCCTCATATTTTGAGGTGCCTGGAACATTGAAGGAACACAACATGAAGGCTAATTCCAAATTGAATAGGGACTAGAAAATATAAGATAGATGGTGACTAGGCCCAAGTCAATATCATTTGATTCATGTTGGTTCTTATAAGTTAATCTTAGTAGAATTACAAATATAACATGGACCATAAGAGAGGAGACATGATGAAATTGCTTCAAGTTCATCAGCTCATGAATCATCTAAGACAATAAGAGTAAGAGCTTCCTCCATAAGAGGTGCATATGATATCACTAGATCCTTATGAGTGTATTTAGGATGAATTGAAGATCATATCCATGGATTATGAGATAGATTCAGAAAAAAATGAATCAAGTGTTGAGAAAACTAGGCTAGAGTAAGATAAAGGGAAGTCTTTAGATTGGGTTCCTATTGACACTCCAAAGAAAAAGTTGAGACTGCCATTATTCTAAAATAAAAGAAAGAAAGGGTAACCATCACTCCTCCTTTGAGTTAATTTAACTTTTTTAGAGAGGAAAACATATTATATGGTCTACCTATCTGTAAGTGGTTCATTTATGAGATGATGATAGAAAATCTTCCCACTATTCACCATCCATGGGCAATAGTGAAATCTACTAATATCCCTCTACAAAAAGAATTGAAACCCTAGATCATTGTTCTAAAAGAATAATAAGCAAGGAGATTGGACAATCCAAGTTATCCAGAAACCCAATCAAAAGTAGAGGTCCCAGTTCCACATGTGACCCAATCTTTAGGTGGGATCAAATTTGATCCATAGACTATTGGTTTGTAAAGAGTGACTAAGAAAATAGTTAGGAATGGTGGGGAAGGAATAATATATAAAAAGGTGGAAACCTTGACTAATTTGATCCAAGATAAAGGATAGAAACCTGGTTAGGATCCAATATTTGAGGAGGATGTCCTTGAGATGGCTCAAGCATAGTCATAATAGTTGAAAACTACTATCAAAGGCTTGAAGTGGCAAAATAAGAATCTACAAGAGTAATCCATTTTGTCTATTCCAAGAGATATGGTAAAAAAATTTAAGGCCACTATGTATGATATATTTAGCTCTCTGAAGTCAACAAGATCCAAGAAAGATATGGTGAATAATTAAAGTGATATGGCTATGAACCAAATAAATCAATGACAGACTTTAGATAATAAGGTAAAGGAATTGGTAAATATATTGATAGAGGACCAGATTCTTGGATTTAAAATATTCATCTTGGCACATTTAACTATGGCTATGGTTATATTTATAGATAAGATCAAGGGTTTGAATAAATGGTCCAAAGGCATGGATGATCTTTGAAAGGATTTTAAATAATTGGAAAATTAGATGGTGCATATATTGGATGGCTTGATCAAAGACCCAACTACCATTAGTCCCATTGGCTTGATAAAAGATGAATATTTTACACATAAGGATACTCATTTAATGAAAAAGTTGGGGAGAAAAATCCAATGTAAAATAGGGTCAGATAATAAAAGGATCTTGGACATGATCCTATCTACAGAGGAGAAGATTGGTGATGCTAGAAGCATTAAGGAATCAATGGGCAGAGCTAATAAAAACTTTAAATACCTATCAAATAAAGAAGAAGAGTTTTTCATGGATCCCATCAACAACTTCAAGTTTATTAATGAACAACTTGATAAGGCAATGAAATGAAGCATCAAAATTAGCAAGGAGCTTCTCAAAGTCAAATTTGTTGACTTTTTATATTCTCTTGTTTAAAAACATGTATATCATTTGAATAGAGAATATTATATTTTATAAAAGAATTTTCATCTTGTAAAGTTCATTACTTACAGGCTAGTCTATTTGTAAAGTGTCTAATTTTAGAATATTGTAAAAGGACAACTATCCTTAACACTTATTCAATTATCATTTGATGTGACCAATCAACATACCTAAAGGTATTATATAAAAGGGGCATTTTCATTTGAAAAAAGGAGATGGAATTCTAGATAAAAAACTACTTTGTAAATTTGGATAAAATTAATGCAAGCAAGGAATTCTACAAGGATTGTTTTATATTTATTTGTGTAGTTTTTTTTATCATGATTGCTTCCTCAAATAACTAGTTTGATGTTCAGATATGAATGGTTGTTATAGATTATAGATGTGAATATTTAAATGTAGAGTTAACAATTTGTGATTATGATATATTTATTAAAATATCCTAAATTCATTTCATTTTCCTTAAGTTTCTTGCAGATGTGCTAATGCAATTTTCTTTTGGAAGTAAATCTTTAAATTCAATCTAGTTTCTTCTTTGCATTATTTCAACTATCCTTAGGCATTTTCCTAGTATATGATATCATCTATGTTATTGGATATTTCATTTCATATATTGGTTTAAGTTCATGTTTGGATGAAATTTGAGCTTTGTCATAATGTCTAGATTGAAGATCAACAATATATTTCTTCTCTTCCCTACCCTTTCTTTAAAGTTCAATCTAGTAGAGCTTTCATTATAAATATTCATGATAGATTAGACTTTATAATTTAGGTTTTAATCATAATTCACTATACTTAGTTTAGGTTAATGTCATCTTTCACAAGTAAGCTTTAAGACTACTATTACTCCCAATAACTAGTTATACTATCATGTTGTGAAATAGTTAATTTATTTATCATTATTCCACCAAAGATCTCAAGAAGATCAAAACTACCAACTGATGCAATAAATTATTTAAATATAGAAATGAGAAGTGTTTTAAATACTCTATAAACCCTTGTGTTACACTTTTATGCATTAACAAGAGTACAAAGCTAGATGGATTACTAAGCTGAAAGAGTATAAGTTGGAGATAAAACCTACCAAGTTGGTTATAGGATAAAGTATTACTCAATTGATAACCTAGAATGATCTAAGGATCACTATGCATCAATTAGAGCAAGAGTAAGTGTTATTGTATAATTGATACACCTAAATTAGCCATTACCTTATTTATGGGATCCCACCTATTACACTCAATCAAACACAAAGGAGAGATCTCAGAGTGAAATCAGTGATATATATGTTGAAGAAAGGAGTTATATTCAAAAGAAAATATGAAGGCATATATTTTAAAAACCTATTAGAAGATAAAACTAAGGAAATCATGGCTGACTTCCATGAGAAATTAGATATTGGTCATCATGTAATAAATGCAATTGCACACAAAATAGTTTAAGTAGTATATTATTGGCCAACCCTATGAAGGGATATTCATGCACATGTTATAACATTATTTCAATTCCAATATTTTACCAAAATATAAATCTATACTATAATTCTTCTTTATCCACTTATATAAGGGACACCATTTTCCCATTGGGGACTAGATTTTTTGGGAGTTATTAATCCCAACTCCTTAGCGAGTCACAAGTTTGTTATTACTACCACATACTATTACATGAGATAGATAGAAGTTGTGGAAATGAAGAATAACAATGAAAATGAGGTGATCAAGTTCATGGAGAGTAATATGACCACTCAGTTTAGGACATGACCCTACATTTTAGTCCATAGAATTCACTAAGTGGGCATATGATAGTGGGATCACTTTAAGGTTCTCATCCAATTACTATTGCAACAAAATGGATTGGCATAATCAACTAATAATAACTTGATCAATTCCATCAATAAGTCTATTGAGAGTAAGCCTCAATTGGTATTTACTGCTAATTTTTCCCTTTGGGCTAACCATACTAGATATAAGAAAACACTTAAAATATCACCATTTCTAATAGTATATGGAATGTAATTAGTTATTCCAATTACACTCAAGTCTCCCAACTACACATTTATATATTAGTACATGGAATGGAATGAAAATGTAAATTTTAGGATTTTACACTTACATAACTAAAAAAGGCTTGAGATGAAGACTTGCTAAATTTTAGTAAGCATCAAAGCACTGTCAAATGATAGTTTGATAATAATTCCAAGGTAAAGTACTTTATTATTATAGATATATTGATACTATGGGATAAATTCCATGAGAAAAAGGTCCTATATTCCAAATTTGAACCACTTTGGATTGGCCCATACCAAATAACTATGTTACTTGGGTATATTTCATCTTACCTTAAGGATCTAGAAGAAAATGATCTTCCATTACTTGTGAATGAGTAGTTCCTAAAGCACTCCTTCTCATATTCCCCTTCCACTACATATTCAAAATGAGCTTCCTAGGTCGGTTTGGTAATGTATAGTTTACATAATAGTTGATCTAAAAATTATATTTATCTTTTAGATAAATAAAATAGTTTTTAAAATTAGATACTAAAATTCTCAATTACTCAATATTAAATAAAATTGGATGCAAAATTCCCAATTTCCTAATTATAACAAATAGAAATTGGATTTATTGTTCTAGAAATGAATATGAGTGAATGAAAACTTTGGAAACTCATTTTTGATTGAAACTCCTATTTTAAAATTGATCCATGAATAGTAATTAACCTCCTAATAATAAATATTGTTTTTTTTTAAATATATTTTAAAAATATAATAGGTCATTTTCCAAAATTTAATTAAAAGGAAATGAATTTTAAATCTGAATGTAGATTATCTAAACAATTCTAAATATGAGTGTTTTGTAAACTCATCTAACTTTATTGTTCAGATTAAACATTCCATCTATATTTTTTTATCCCTTCAAATAGTCTCTTCTCCAATCCATAATTAATTCCAAATATTAGTGAATAATTCAAAACTGATGAAATACTCAAAAAATTGAAAAGAATAGAGATAAGAGATTATTTACAGGGTTCACCTATTAGTTATGTCCCCAGGTTCATTTAAACCATTCCATATAAATAAGATGTAAATATATAATTTAAAACTTACATCCCTATATAGATTAATAAAGGTTGTAACTCTGTGTGATATGAAGAATTCATCTGTAGCACATAAACATTCTTCTCTTCACACAAACAAATACCTACAAATGCTTATAGCTCTCCTTAATGGGATACTGATTCTATCAACATGAGGAAATAAAACTCTTAAATTATTTATAAAAATATCCTTGGCTTACAAATCTCTATTATTTAAACAGGATGAATAAAGACTTAGGAATAAAATTAAACATGGTCAATTCATTGAATTGAATAACATTTGTTATTCAAGCAAAATAAACCTTCATCTATATGGACCATCCATTCTTGAAACTCCTGATAACATTCTTTCTCTATCAAAAAATAATCAACCCATCCATGTTTGTAAGCTACCTGCTCTCTGTAAGCTCCTAGAATAATAATCCTCAATATATAAAAATTGCTATATAGCCAACGTTGACTAACAATTTTCTATTTCTTCCCAAAATATGGTTAAAATATAGATAGATTATATGAATTTAATTAAATGAAAGTTTCAACACAATGATTTATTAATAAAATAATCTCTACCAAATAAAAACATAATCTACTCACAAACCACACTAAAATGGGCCACTTAGAATAAAATTTGGTTATTACGGAGTAAAGCATGCATGTGCATGTTTAGAGGGAGTTTAACATTGAAATAAAACCATATGAGGATTAAATTAAAATTTAAACTTTAGTTTAAAAAAACACATATCCCATGTATTTCACCCCCATCCAAAGTGGATGGAATTCCATGTGGGGGGAAATGGGGATAATTTTTAAACCTTAGTTTAAAAAAATATATCTCCCACATAAAACAAACATAAATTACGTCCCATGTAGGATATAAAGCATGCATGTTAAAAGGACAAAGGATAATGTTTTTTTTAAATATCTCCAAATAATACCGAATTCCATCCATGTGGGAGTGGGAATAAAATTTAATTTTTTTGGTATTTGGCAAGACCAAAATATCCAATGATTTAATAAAATCATAAATATGATAAATTAAATTGGGATTTAATTTAAAACATATCCCATGGGTTTTTTTAATAACCATAAAATAGGATATTAGGATTATTTTGTAAATGGGAAAAAAGGAAGAATTACAGTGGAAAATAAATTGGATATGTGAAATATCTTGGTGGCTTAATAGAATTATGGCCAAGTTTGTAAAATTGGATGGTGAATAGTTATAGGGTAATGTGGGTAAATGACATGTTTAATCCCAAATCTACAACACAACACCCATAAATAACATATCAAAATTACTCCAACATAAAATGCAATTATATCAACTCTTTATATTTTTACCATGTGTCAATTTTCCATTAAGACACTTGTCTTTTCCACATTTTTTCAAACCATAAAAAATCCTCTAGAGCAAACCTCCCCAATGAGAGGCTTTTGGTCTCCAAAATTTCAAATAATCCAACTGAACCAAAAATATTTGTGATTGCTCTTATTACCATTAAAAATATTCCTGCACTAATTTCAAATATGTAGGAGCAAAAGAAAGCATATTAAGGAGTTATGAAGTCAATCTATCAAAATGACATAATAAAAATCCATTAAAAAAATATTAGTGAAATAAGACGTTATAAAAAATTCTATGCAAGAAGTCAACTATCCAAATGAAACTGTAACTTGATTATGAAGAGTAAAAAAAACTCTTTATCCATTCTATGTAAATGACCTATTACCCAAAATAGTCACAACATCTGGTGGATTCTCTCAACTCCTACACTGCATAAAGGCTAAGGTGTTCTCCTTGTTATATCCAATATCACATAATGGAAATCAAGATGTACATATCTTATAGGATTTAAAAAAAACTGCAACATGTGTATAATTACATTTATAAATGTTTCACATAATACTATGGGACTTACATGTATATGAAAAGTATAAAAACATGCAATTAATTCATCCTAAGATTACTGATGTACAATTTGTATAATTAAGAGCCTCTTTATAAACTCACAAACTCTACAAGTAACTATAAGCAAAATATCATATAAAGGTGAGGAGAAAACCAATAATTTTAAACCTATCTCAATTTTTACTTCACCATTAACTAATCCCTAATTCATATCTCCAAAACTCATCCAACTGACTTAGTTTCTAATATTCAATTATAATGGAAAGCTGAAATAAGAGATAGCAAAATATCTTCAAAACACAACTTTATCAAAATTCCTTCCCTAGATCCAATAGTTATAAATTCTCTAAAAATATTTTTGAATATAAATTAAGCATACTACTCAATACTATAGTAATGCTTTGTCAAAACTATTTAATTAAACCATTTTATCCATAAGAGTTGTTCCCTCTTCATGGTTTCCAATAACTAAATAGAATGTGGTTTCATCTTTTAAACTATATATTATTAAGATTTAGATGATCAATTTTAGTTCTCAAAGGATTTTAAAAAAATTCAAAACATAGGCAAATTTTACTCCCAAATCAACTTTACACAAAAGATTCAATCAAAAATGTGCAAACATAGTTACGTTTGAGAATAATTTATACCTCTGAAGAAACTATGAAGTACACCTATTGAGTGTTGGTTCACTGCTATTTGTGTTAAATAAAATTCATGTTTTCTTATTTTAACTCTTAAAAAATATTTGAAAATATAAACCAACTCATGAACCAATTCAAAATCTCAATCTTAAAGTGCAAAAATCTATTCAATATCCTAAACAATGCCTTGTTTCTATTTCCATATCTTACCATGGGACTAGTCTTTTTAATTGTTTTTATAGGCTTCCAAAGTATTATTAATTATCCAAAATTTAAGGATACACAATTAGTTATAAAACATTAATATATTCTATCAACACCAATATAAAATTAGATTTCCATCATACCTCAATCTGCCCTCTGTGTAAGAACAATATAGGACTTCAACTAATTTCTCTTGGATGTGCATCACTAAAAATGCCTAGAATTTTATCTAAATGCATCCCAAGAAATAAATTTTGATACTTTATCAACACCATCTCACATCTTCAAGTGACAATGTGTGTTCATCATTTATGTTGATCCTACAGGGCTAGTACTTCCAAAACCTTAGATGTTAGAAGCTTGTCTTCTTTTAGTGAATTGGAACACCTTCCAATTTTCCTTTGCACCAGTCAACCTACATAATCAAACCAAACAAAAAAATAATATCAATATCTAATATCCATAAATCTAAACTAAAGTATATCACAACTGAAGTAAGTCTTGCAATCCCTTGTTGTGATACTAAAAATGATCTGAAAATCAGCTCTATCTTTCAAATAAATAAAATAGTTTTTAAAATCAGTTACTAAAATTCTCAATTCCTCAATATTAAATAAAATAAGATGCAAAATTCTCAATTACCTGATTAAAACAAATAGAAATTGGATTTATTATTCTAGAAATGAATATCAATAAATGAAAACTCATTTTTGAATCAAACTCTTGTTTTTAAATTGATATGTGAATATTAATTAGCTTCCTACTAATAAATATTATTTTATTCAAAATTGATTTAAAAAAATAATAAGTCATTTTCCAAAATTTTATTAGAAAGAATTGATTTTTAAATCTGAATTCAAATTATTTGAACAATTCTAAATATGAGTGTTTTGTAAACTCATCTAACTTTATTGTTTAGATTACACATTCCATTTGTATTTTTTATCCCTTAAAATAGTATCTTATCCAATTTTCCATAATTAATTCCAAATATCAGTGAATAATTCAAAACTAATGAAATATTGAAAAATTGAAAAAAATAAAGATAAGAGATTGTTTATAGGGTTCACCAATTGGCTACATCCCTGGGTTCATTTGAATAATTCCATATAAATAAGATGTAAATATAGAATTTAAAACTTAAATCCTTATATATATTAATAAATCTTACACCTCTAAGTGATATAGAGAACTCATTTGCATCACATAAAAATTATTTTCTTCATCCAAATAAATACCGACAAATGTTTATATCTCTCCTTAATGGGCTATTGATTCTCTCAACATGAGGAAATAAAACTCTTAAAGGATTTATAAAAATATCCTTGGCTTAAAAATATCTGTAATTTATACATGCTAAAAAAATACTTGAGAATAAAATTAAACATGGTTAATTCACTAAATTAAATAACATGTGTTCTTCAATCAAAATATACCTTCATCTGTATGGACCATCCATGCTTGAAATTCCCAATAACATTCCTTCTCTGTCAAAAAATAAGCAACATGTCCATCTTTGTAATCTACCCACTCTCTATAAGCCCCCAAAATAGTAATAATTCTCAATATATAAAAAATTCCATATAGCCAATGTTGGTTAATATAGTTAAACTCCAGATCAACTATATGCATTTAATAAAGGAATAAAATATCATAATTAAAGGGAAGTTACAACACCATTCTTTATTTAATAAAATAATCTTTCCCAAATAAAAACATAACCTCCCCACCAACTGCCAACCACACTAAAGTGGGCCACTTGGAATAAAAGGTGGTTGTTAAGGAGTAAATCATGCATGTGCATGTTTAGAGGGAGTTTAACATTGAAATATAATCATATGAGGATAAAATTAAAATTTAAACTTTAGTTTAAAAAACACATATCCCATGTATTTCACCCCCATCCAAAGTGGATGGAATTCTATGTGGTGGGAAATGGGGATAATGTTTAAAACTTGAGTTGTAAGAAAAACATATCTCCCACACAAAAAAAACACCAAATCACTTCCCACATAGGATATAAGGCATGCATGTTAAAAGGATAAAGGATAACTTTTTTTATAATATCTCCCAATAATACCAAATTCCATCCACGTGGGAGTGGGAATACAATTTAATTTTTTTGGATTTGGCAAGATTAAAATTCCAATGAATTAAGAAAATCATAAATAGGATAAATTAAATTGGGATTTAATTTAAAACATATCCCATGTATTTTTTTAATAACCATAAAATAGGATATTAGGATTATTTTGGATATGGGAAAATGGAGGAATTATGATGGAAAATAAATTGAAAATGTGGAATATCTCGATGGCTTAAAAGAATTATAGAAAAGTTGGTAAAATTGGATGGTGAATAGTTATGGGATAATGTGGGTAAAGGGCAAATTTATTCCCACATCTGCAAAAAAACACCCATCAATAACATATTAAAATAATTCTAATATAAAAAGTAATTATATCCACTTTTTATATTTTTTCCATGTGTCGATTTTATATTATGACCCTTATCCTTTCCACATTTTTCTAAACCATAAAAAATACTCTAGATCAATAGTTTAGCCTCTTATTTTTCGGTTTTGATTTCCTAGTTTCATTTTATTTTTTTATAACTTAGCATTAGAGTAGTTTCAATTTAGTTGTGTGTTTTCTTTTCTCTTCTAGTTCTTTGCTTTGTCTTTTTTTGTGTGTGTATTTTAGACATCCCTATTCTATATTCATATTTTTTCTTGGTTTCTTCTTGTTAAATAATAGACATGTACTTCAACAAATGAAAAAATGATTTGAGTTGTTTATTTAAGGAGATGGAAATAGAGACTCAAAGAGTTACCACTTATAGGTAGATTTATAGTTGAGTTATCTAACCTGATTCTAAATGATGAAGTAATAAACATAACAGGTCTTAGCCAATGTTTAGTAATCATCCTATCTTGGTATGTATCAATACTCAACCTTTCTCCCTATCATAATTACAAATGAAGATCTAAGGTAATCTATTTGAATTATTCACATTACTATTTGTGAAGTAACTACAAGCACATAATTTAATGATGCAATTAGACTTGGATTAATGAATTTATAAAATAACATTCACAAATTTGTGTGGGATAATTCCTTATCACTAAGGGTAACATAAAGGAACATTTGATTCCCCTCAGCCTTCCTAAAATCTTGCTTATAGGTGTCTAACTAATTTTCAAGCATGATTTTGTTTGAAAATCCTTATATTTAACTTCCTTTTTCTTCTCATCCCTTGTTAGTTTATTTTATTTTTTGTTTTTTCTCCTTTTTTGTTCTACTTTCCATTGGTTGAACCTTGTGTCATGTTTATTTTGTGATAAAATATCTTGTTTTTCCTGGAAGGTTCCCTTATTTAATTAATTCTTAATGAAATTAAGAGTCTATTATATTACATCAATGGCATTTTTTATCCTAAATAAAAATCTTGCTTGAACATTATATGTGAGCTATTATATTTATTCTCACATTTTTTGAATTGTTGTGGCCTATGATTCTTAACAGAACACATGGATTTAGGAATGTTGATTTCTTTGATTAAAATCCATCAAATGCACTCAACATAAAATCTAAAGTAGGCATAAACACTATCATTTTTGATTTGTCTGAATGATAAATAAAATTTCTAAACTTTCCTAAACCATGGATTGGTTCTCAAACCTAAATGGAATGAATAGGAAACCACCTTTCAAAATAGAAAAAAAATAAAATAAATCAAATATAACACATGAAATCTAAAGATCCTCAAAAAGGTGATTCAGATAACCTCTACCACATGATTTTTGACTAGTTGGTAGTGGACCAAGGTCTTGAGCATGATCAAATGTATCTTTTTTGAGGCTATAGATGCCTAGATAGCAGTAAGAAAGTGCCTTTGCCATTTCTTCCTTAGCCAAATTACTAAATATTACTCTCTTATAAGTTATGAATGTTTGAGGAGATCTAAATGATTGTGTGTAAATGTAGAGATATGAATGAATTAATCACTTAAAATATACACATTGATGGTAATTGGTAATGAAGTAACTTAGTATGTCATGTGTTAAAGTATAATTTTGTTCCCAGTCTAATAATTTTTCCCAAGTTTTTCTTGCATCTAAAATTTATATTTTGATGCATGAACCAAAAATGTTGAATTATCCAAATACTTTGGAAGTATCTCCTAGCAAGAAGTTGACATTGTTGTTGCCTTCACCAACATACTCCATTTTTAGGATGAAAATATGGACCATCTTTATTATGGGATAAATATTGATTTACTTGGTCTAGAGGACCTCTTTTGGATTTATTTTGATGTCCTTACTTGAACACTTATCTAATTAACATTAAGTTAGATGCTAAGTTCCAAATGACTATTCATGCCTATTTCTAATGCCTTTACATTTTATTCAATTCAGTTTGAGTTTTCATATATGAACATAAAAATACAACTTTTAAATTTATTTTAAGCTTATAAATTCTCATTATATGATAAAATGCATTAAAATTTGACCATTTGGATGTTATACCTAGGATTTTTATCAATTTCATATAGATTTTGGGACCCCATTTTATGGCTTCTTTTTGGCAATGTAACTCATTATTATGTTCTTCATAGTAAATTGGATTGAATATTTTAAAAACTTAACTAAAACTTGTATAAATATTGTATAATCATGATTTATTTACTTGCAAATAAATTCTATTAGCCTTTTATTTTAAATTATTTTATCACATTTTGTTATAGACTTTATCTTATGAATGTTTGAGATTAAATATCTATTTTTGTGTGAATGATTTGTTTTAATTCATATATTGATTGTCTGATTCTCTCATAAAATTCATTGGAAAAAAGATTTTGGTTTATCAAATATATTTAAGTAGTTGATTTTCTTGGTTTTTCCTAGGTTTTTAAACACTCATGGGGCCCTCTAGATTCTTCCACATCCAAATCTTATCATCACATAGTTTAAGACTCTAATATTTTTCAAAAAAGTGGATAAGTCTTTTGGAATCCTTAGGTCCTTGAGATCATGCCATGTAGCATGATCTTAACGACCCATCTTGATGGAGAGTTGAAGGAATTATAAATAAATCAAAACCTTAGAAGAATTAAGGTATTATCTTAGTGGCCTAAAATTTATTTGACATTAGTAAAGATATGTGCCCTAAAGGACCTAAGATTATAACACATGGCACCATCCCAAAAGCATAAGAGATTATTAGATTGAAAACATTAACTTGAGATCTTGGGATATTAACAATATTGACCTACCAATGCATGAAAATCATAAGGGCTTAATAAGAAGCCATGTGGTTTTAACCTAACAAGAATAGACTGAATCTCAAGAGTGTCAATGAGATACCAAGTGATAAAGTGAGACATGGTGGGAAAATCCAATATATTAGAAAAGGAAAAGGAATGTGAAACTGAGAAAGAGCTAAGTGGTAATAATTATTGCATAGAAGTGATGGGTTAAGTTTGATGGCCTGTCTAGCCATAAAAATTGTCAAGAGTCCCAAGAGGACTATGTGTTATATCTAGAAAGTGCATTCATATTTTAATTGGTTTTTAACCAACTAAAAGGCCTATAAACTATAGATTTAAATCTATTAAAGGAATGAATTGATACAAGATACCTTGAAATTAAGCTAGGGATGGCTATTTCATTAAATCAACCTCCAAAATTAAATGTGTAAGTCTACACAAGGTATGGTGGAATGGTAGTTCCAAGAAGATCCTAAGGATGATCTACCACTAATATTTGAATCTGATTACAATCAACCCTCATAATTGAATGAAAGATAATTAGTATGGCATGAGTCATAATATGGATGTGTATGGTATAAGGCCAAGAATAAATCATGATTATAAAATAAAAAATTCAACCTTTATTAGGCATGGTTTTTAAACTATAAATCATGTTCAAGCTAATATTCTATCAGAATCCCAATTATATTTCTAGATCAATATTGAATACTGTAACTAGCCTAGTAGTGGGTAAAGTGAACTTCATGGACAAATATGCCCTTATAAGGGACATTATTTCCCTTTATAAAAAGGTTGTCAAAATTTGGCCCCAAAACACTACCAATAATCTAGCCAAGATTACACCTACTATTCTCTCAATATTTTGGGCTTTGATTGTCTTCCAAGATTGGAGTTTTATGTAAAGAAACTCTATCAAAACTATAATATAACTTTTACTTGTTTAGACTTTGTCTTTTTTTCATTGAGTGTTGTCCAATGTTCCTAGTTTTGATTCTATTATTGTGTAAAAGAAGTGATTTTATGTTTAGTTATAGAGGTAGATGTGGTAATTAGATTGTATCTAACCTAATCTAGTTCCTTTCATTATTTTATTTATCTCTTGAATGGTATATATTATATTTGTCTTAAGCTATAAAGTGTTTCAAAATATTTGTGTGTAATTTTCTACAAACATTTGAGTGTTTTTAGTTGTTGAAGAGTTCACAAGTCAAGCATATAAATTTATGTCTCTAGAATCTTGCTCATTTTATCCCTACATGTTTTTGAAACTATTGAATTAGGTACATAGTGGTATATATGTGACTTGTTATGTTTCATTTCATAATTATTGGCATTATTTTGACTAGAAACTTTATTTTCTTCTCTCCTTTCCCCTTTTTATGTTTGTTTTGAATTGAAATATTCTCCCTTATTTTATAAATTAGCAAAGTCAGGATCAACAAGAATTAGAAATAAAGTTCAATCAGCTGATAAGGATTTCAAGTGTCATCAAATAGACATTGATCATATAGTGGTAACATTTCATTCTCTTTGAGTAAAATAGGTTAAACTAATTGGTCCTTGGATTGAACCAACATCAATCCTAAAATTAACGATGGGATATATTTATCCTAAGCATTGTCCACCACTTTTCTCTCTAGAAAAATCAAACTCATTAATGCTTTTGGGCTAGTATTTTAGGGTGAAAATTAGTTTTATAGTTACCTTATAAACTCATCAGTACCTAACAATACCATAGAAGATTGAGTTTTTAGATTTTAGCATTCAAAACCTATGAGTGATAGCATGATTTTCATAACACTAGGTTATTCATTCATATGATCATATTTTAGATTATATTTCATTTTCATATATTTACACTAATTTATCAAAATATTGACTACTTTCATTCATTAATGATTATTTTTAGGTACACCAAAATTTTACTAATGCATGTGAATGGAGCCTATCCTAGAATCCAAATTATTCATCCTTCCTTTCTTTAGGTAAATGCAAGTTCATGACTAAATTATTATTTTAGTTTGATTCATATATCAATTAATGCAATCATGCATAAAAATGGGTATATATGTAGACACCTATTTTTAATACAACATTTTTTTAGTCTTTATCACATATTTCCACACTTAATCTAATTATGTACGTTTGTTATTTTCTAAACATATTTATACCAAAATTATAGTTTCTATAACATTATCAAATATATATTTATTTATATTCACGTTATTTATATATATTTTTTGGATTTATGATCCTATTCATCTATTCTTTGTTTAGATTGGTCTCCATTTTGATCCTTTTTTCATCTAGGTTAGAGTCTATAGTCTATTAGTTTTTGTCCTATTTCTATTTTGGGTTTGTTATACCTTTGCCTAATTCCCCATTCTTTGAATTTTTATTATAATTTTTTCCTATGGTAATCCTATGTTATAAGTGTCTTAGAGAGTATTATATATAAATTTATCCTTATTAATTTATTAAGTGAAGTATAAGTGATCTCTAAGCATTGATTAAGTATCCTCCTTAAGCTTGAGTTGTACATTGATTATATTCATTTAGACACTTGTCAAGGAGCCTACACATTGGTAATATAATTCATATACATAAAAAACCAAGTCTTGTGCCATTATCACATTATACCAAAATAAGGTTAAAAAAATCATATAGTTTCATTTGATTATTTAGGGAGAGGATGTGAAGTCTTATCTCTCATTGGGTTAGGATTCACTCTCATTCACTAGAACTACATTAAATATAATTCCAATGTTCAAAATATGTAGCCATAAATTCTTAGTAGGTTTATAATTCAAAAAAATTAAACACACTTTTTTTATGCATAGATTTTAAGATTGTGTCATGATTAAAATAAATAAATTTAACATTTTTTTCCTTTTCAAAATATCAAGGTGAAGCCGCAACCTTGTTCATTATTATTATACACAAATTTTTATATCCATGTAAATACACAAAGTCCTTTCTCATAATTTTTATTAAGTAGAACATTCTACATAAGTGAGATGTGTGGGACTCAAATTATTGGTCATGCACATAGAAGGAACAAAGTATAGGCTTTGCATGGAATTGGTATAAGCTTAAGGCATATAAGTGATAATTTCATCAATAAGGATGGACTAATATGTAATAATTAAAGGTAAAAATGAAGAAACATGTCATCAAATTATACATGGTTTTGTATTATATATATCAAGGAAAGTAAGAAAGCACATGGACGAAGATTTTTTATGAATAGAATGTGTGACATCTTAGTGCCAACTAGAAATATTATCACATTATACCAAAATAAGGTTAAAAAAATCATATAGTTTCATTTGATTATTTAGGGAGAGGATGTGAAGTCTTATCTCTCATTGGGTTAGGATTCACTCTCATTCACTAGAACTACATTAAATATAATTCCAATGTTCAAAATATGTAGCCATAAATTCTTAGTAGGTTTATAATTCAAAAAAATTAAACACACTTTTTTTATGCATAGATTTTAAGATTGTGTCATGATTAAAATAAATAAATTTAACATTTTTTTCCTTTTCAAAATATCAAGGTGAAGCCGCAACCTTGTTCATTATTATTATACACAAATTTTTATATCCATGTAAATACACAAAGTCCTTTCTCATAATTTTTATTAAGTAGAACATTCTACATAAGTGAGATGTGTGGGACTCAAATTATTGGTCATGCACATAGAAGGAACAAAGTATAGGCTTTGCATGGAATTGGTATAAGCTTAAGGCATATAAGTGATAATTTCATCAATAAGGATGGACTAATATGTAATAATTAAAGGTAAAAATGAAGAAACATGTCATCAAATTATACATGGTTTTGTATTATATATATCAAGGAAAGTAAGAAAGCACATGGACGAAGATTTTTTATGAATAGAATGTGTGACATCTTAGTGCCAACTAGAAATTTCTAGGGTATTGAGACACAATAAAAGAATATATTATTATAAACTAAAAATTAAAATAGGTTTGAATAATCCTATAGATACCCCCATGAACTCATAATTCAAAATTCAGATGTAGGGGAAAGAGTGGAAAATTTAGAGTATTTTTAAATTACAAAAGGATTTGTGCAATAGTAAAATGTAGAATTGATTATAGATATGCATTATTTATCATTACATTTTAAAATTTCAAAGGAATACATGGATTTAAATTTTAATTTTATTAATAAAAAGAGAGTGTTTGTTTGTGAATTTTTAACATTATATGAACATTGTGTCATTATATATGTTTGTGTTAGTCATGGTTACTGATGATTACATGTTTATGTAGGATGGAGATTTAGGGTTTGATATATTATTTATATTCAATATTATTAATTATGGTGTTAATTTAAATTGTGAATATAATAATGATCTCTCTCTTTTCCTTTGGATGAGACCTATACATACTAGAGTGTAGTTGACAATGCCAACAAATGTGGTGCATTATTCTATCTATTATCAACAATACCTGACTCTTGGAGTAAGGACTCCTTGAGCTCTTAAATTTATATGTGGGAAGGTGTTTTGATATAAAATTTTTGGTTTCATTACATAAAACTTACTTAACTATTATGTGATCATGTATATCATGTTTAGCTTAAGAAGGACCAGACCATATCAATCTTGAAAACTTAAAGGTTTTTTTTAAATAAGCCTGGGATTGAATTTGTGGTAAATTTGAAGAGCATAAGTAATTAAAACCTTCATTCATGATTATTTTATAAGTGAATTCCATGAGTTAATCTTTGTCATGATCATAGTGGACTTGTATTCATGGATCATAGATTTTGTAACAATTATAAGTCAAATGTTTAGTCAATCCATATGTTGGATGGATGCATTAGTAAAATAATTGAATAAAATAAATGAATTACAGATGTGTGTAAAATGTTTATGGTGTATTACATATAAAAAACATTATTCACTAGAAATAATTATTTTAATATACTCTTGTGTAAAATAAGTAGAATTGGATTTATTTTAAAAACTAGGGGTTTTTCATTATAGAGCTACTATTGTGCACTACCATGTTTTTGATTTATTTGGGAATATAATTTTTTTTTAAATACTATCTAGTTTGTCACACAAAGGAAAGGCTATTGTGGATAGAAGTAAGGTTTGGGAATCACATATGGATGACATGCTAATACTATATAGATGAATTTTGGAAATGGAAATAAGGAAATGTGTGTGTGTGTGTGTGTGTGTGTGTGTGTGTGTGTGTGTGTGTGTGTATATATATATATAAATATACATATATATATATATATATGTATATGTATATGTATACATATATATTTATGTATATACATGTATACACACACACACATATATACATTATATATATATATATATAATGTATATATATATACACACATTATATATATATATATATATATATATATATATGAATGGGATATTATGGATAAGGACTGTATAAAAATGGAGAATTCACATATGAAGATGCAAATGAGACCTAAAAATAATGAGTAAGGTAACCATATGACTTGTGCATTGTAAAATGTTCCATTGATGATGAATAATTACATAGAATTTTTCCCCAAGGTGAAAATATATAAAGTTTTAGCACAAAGGACATGTTAGATGAAGGGTAAGTGTTTTAATATTCCAAGTGACACCTATTATGGAGTCAAAAACATGTTAATATTAATGTGAAACTTGAGTTTTAAAAGGGAGAATAGTTGAAGTAGAAGAATCAAGTGATAACAACTATTTCTTGAGTGATAAAATTTCATATGTAGTTAAATATATATTGGAGAATAGGGATTCAATTAGAATGAAAGGTGGGGAAAAATTGGAAACATATGGAGTTCATTCAATGCCTAGGATTGAAGGCATAAAGATGATGAAGGGAAAAAAATTACATAAATAGGAAGTAGTGCAAATGGATCCACACATAAATTATACACTCTTAAAATTACAAGTGCAAAAAAAGGAAATAAAATGATCCAAATTTAGGTAAAGTTATTGTGGACACCCAAGTCATTAACCTAGGATTTTTACAACATGAGAAAAATCATTCTATGGGTTGTGCCAAGTAATTTTGTACCAATAAAAAATGTGGGAGTTGGTGGGCTAAGACAACCTTATATGACACCATAATAATAGTGGTATTATGTTGTGACCAAATTTTCATAATATAATGGAGTTGAGGATACATAAATCACATATGCAAATGCAATATTGCATGGTGTGTGAAGGGTGTAGTGTTTTTATAAATGAATTTTGGTCCCTTTACAAAAAAATTTATAGGCCAGGTGTATACATGGAATAATAACTTTGATATCAACCAAGTAGTGGTTTATTTTTATGAACTAAATATAATTTCTGTTAAATTGTTAACACATTCCTAAATTTGAATAGAAAATTATTTTTGTATTTAAAGAAATAAAACAAGGGGATATAGAGAGTTTTCATTCCTATGATGCATAATATAATATATTTATATAAAAAATATCATATTAACTTCAACCATTTCAGTATGTGCATGGGCTCATAGGGGTACTATCGATCCCTTTTTGGAGACAACTGGTAATGAAGTACTTAGTGGATCTATGAGATGCATTGGAGGAAGAATTAAAAATGGAAGATTTAGAGGGTTTTGTAAAATAATAATTCCATTTATAGAGGATCATTTATCTACCATGGCATCATAGTTACCAAATATAATTACAATGGGATCTACACTTTAAACACACATAGTACTATGGTGTATAAGATGAAAATGAAAATGACAAACCTAAAATTATTATACTATAAATTTGGTAAAGGAAATATTGAATTATTTTTAAGTGTGTCAATAAAGTCATAAGAAAAAAATAAATACATAAGAGAGATAAGGAAACTAAGGTGGTATGTAGGTGTAAATTTTATGAATCTAACACACATGACACTAATTGTTTAAAAGTCATATAAGAATGACACAATACAAGGGCCTAAAGGATAGGATTTAATACAATCATGCAAGGCCAAGAATAGGAAATTGGAAGAGTTAAATCTTTCTTATGGATGTGTCAAGGAAGATATGGTGGACATTCATGGGGAAATTGTTTCAAATGTGTCACACCAAACCACTACTAAAATCAATATCAAAAGTTTTGCACTTGTGCCAACTATTGGGGAACATAAAATGAAGGATTTAAAGGACTTGTGTATAAAGTGATTATCTGTATAAGAAGATAAAAATGGAGATTTAATGATTAAAATAAATTAAGACTAGAAAATACCTTTGTTTAGTGACAAAATAGGTTATGTAAAAGGGATAAGAATGGATATATACACCAAAACAATGTGTGTTGACATATGAAAAAAAGGAAAAAATATTATCCACAAACCAAAGGAAATAGTGGAGGGGAACCATGTTGTTTTGAAATAAAATATATTCATTCTTGAAGCTGAGGAGATCATGCATAACATCCAAGTTATATTAAAAGGTGAGAGAAAGAGCACAATAGTAGATCAAAAAATGAATTTTTTGTAAGTTATGAATAGTGAATTGGTGTTGAATATCATAGAAGGAAGATGAATATAAATTGTGAATAAATGATGTTAATAATAAGGGGTCAAATCTCAAGAAGGGGATCTATTATGGGGAAAAACAAAAGTAAAAGGAAAGACAACACCCAATTAAAGGTAGACCCAAGGAAATGGAAAATAAATTAGTGAAGGAGAATCATATGGAACACCATAGGAAATAATAAAAAACCAAAATAATGGATTAATTAGAATAAAATAAGAGTAAATAGTCAAAGTAAAGGTGAAAAACAACACTTAAAATGGAGGTACAATATGTAATGCCACTTATTCCTCATATTGAATGGGTAACCCTAGCAGAATAATTAGAGACAAGAATAAATTCATGTTTAATAAAGTAACTAAACCATAGGAAAGGAAAGTAAAAAATATATTACTCAAAGGAAACCATTTTATCTAGGAAGGATGGGAATATGATAATGGAACAGTTAGCATTGTCTGAGTTTCTAAACATTTATGGGCTTCCATATTTTGAGGTAAATAAGTTGGTAAGGCTATTACTATCAAAATCACATGTATGTATATTTAGCATGGGAATAATATTAATTATAATAAATTTCACACTCATTTTCATAGTAATGGGATTTTAAAATGAATGGAATACTTGGAACTAGCACTCAAGGATCAGGAAGCATAAGAGGAAACTACAAAAACATTTAAGCAAGAAAGAGGTAATTGCACATTAGTAATAATGTGAGTTAAATATAGGGAATTTAGAGTATTTTAAGGATTATTTATATAAAATATCACCATACATATAATTTTAGGTTCTTATATACCATCACACTCTATCCCCTACTTATGTAATTATATTTGCACATGTAAAATTTTACATAGACAAGTATGTTGCACATTATTTGAACCATGAAATTTATGTAACACATGAAGGAAATAATTTATAATATGTTATATACTTTTTTATGATCATATTACACTAGTTTATAGTTATAAAGGAAAAAATATTAAATTCACTAAGCACATGAAGCATGATTGGCATAAGGAGGTTTCTTATATTTAGCTACAAATAGATGGTTATGATAGTATATCACCAACATATGATGGAAAGGTGTTATAAGTGGGTGTTGGTGATGATGGAGTATGAATATATAATTACACCACATAATCCTAATGCATATAAATGTTTTCGAATATTCAATGTAATAACACACTTTACCTACCTTTATGAGGCACATTGGCATGAATGAGAAATTGTTAGCATGGGCTAAGTTTCCATATGCAATACTAGTTGGTAACTTGAAGTGGTCACTAAACTAATTCATTGTAATAACATGCAAATAGATTCACATAGAAGAGGTAAATTTATTAATTATAATAATTTTATAATTTTTGGGAAGTGGAAGAAGTTTGAGGGAGACACATGATGAGTCAAATGATGATGGAAAGGAAATAGATCCACCCATAGACATTTAGGTGGATGTAAATAATAATAATGTATCCCATATGTTTAAAACAAGTAAAATAAGGCCTACATAATCTATAATGAGTATTTAAATGAAAAAACAATGACTATAACATTTTTATTTGATATGGTAAAATATAGGTTTTACAGGGACTTAGAACCATGAGAGTACATTACAAGACTTTTAATAGGCCAACCAAGGCTGAGAGGACAAAAATAGAAAATTGGTACTTAGAATTAAAATAGAAAATAAAAAACTATAATGAAACTAGGAGGAAGGTCCTTCTTGAGATTCATCAGAAAAATTAGTGTCCTTTACTAGGATGGTAGGTTTATTTTTTGATACTTTAGCTTGAGTATGGTTCCTAGAGCCTTCTATTGCTTCCTCAGGGAAGATCATTCTAGGTTGTTTCTTACCTTTTACCTATAAAGGATTATTTATATGGGGGGGCCCATACGGGAACCCAAGTGGGATTTTAAGACCTTGGGATATTTCATATTAGGGTATTGGGGGGTTGAGAAAAGTGGACAAAGATCTAGATAGTATCCTCAGTCACCCTATAAAGTTCATTCTAATCTTGGATATCTTATCCAGGCCAAACCCTACTTACTATACCCTCAATTTGAAATTTTCTAAAATTTGTTTGTTCTTTTCCAAATACTTTGTTACTATGGCCTTACCTTTCCAAAATTAATTCACAAGAGTCATAATTTCAATGGGTTTGGGCTTGGGGATAAACAACAGTTGAGACGAGGTCACTAGGGGGACTAAGATAATTTTTTTTGGGAGGAGAATTTATAGGGTAGGGGGGATCCCTTGGTAGGGTCCTCCATTGGGGAGTCCTCCTGTAGTCCTCCTCAAAAGAGGATCTCCCAAAGGGAACCTTCTGATGTAAAAGGGCCTAACCATGTTTAACAAGTAGGAGTATTAGACCTTGATGGAGAATGAGATTTTTATCATTTAGTTGGTGGATAATAATGGCACTTTCTAAGGACTTGATTAGGAAATATGGAAAACTAGTTTTAAATCCAATGAAGTGATTTAAGAGAAAGAAATGGTGTGAAAAAATTAAAGTATACTTACCTTCCAGAGTCATGTAACACATGCTTTGAAGTTAGATAGGATAGTAACATAAGAGGTCAGCTCATGGGAATCCTTTCTTGTCAGCCTACACAAAATCATTCATTCTAAATAACGACTACAGGGATTATTTCTTCTGTGACTAGTCCTTAAATTCCTTGGTGCTTGAGCATGACATACCTAAGGTGTCATAGATGAATTCCTCTAATAATTTAATGGTGATTCCTCACATGGAGACATTTCACTTTGTCCAAGCCACCATGAAGTCTCAATAAACCATAGTGTTGTGTTCATTGATGCGTTCCACAAACTCTATGAGTCCCCCCTTCTTGAGCTTCTTCTAGACCTGCTTTTGCTTGTAGACTTATTTTCATGATATGGGTTTTAAGTGATCTTTGTCACCACCCATGGGTGCTAGAAGTGAAGAGATGGAGTGGGAGAGTCAAATTTTTTAGATGTGGTAGAAATAGCTGGGGCTCAAATGGGTGGGAACACCCACCAAAGTCACATAAAAATAATTAATCCCCATTTCTTTGAAATGAATGTAGATCAACTAAATTGGGATTCACCTCATTGAGTTGAGGGGATGCACATGCAAAAGTATGATTATTTTAAGCTACATTAGTACCTTCAACACATATGACATTATACACATTTGGAGGCATTTTGCCTGCATCATAATAATTGGTTAAATGTTTGAGATCAACTCTAATGCTAGCGAGGAGGTCAACCACCCCATTTCCTTCCTTATAAGTGATGTGTAAGAAGTGAGGTATACTTTTTTAAATGTGTTTCACATCATCAATGATTTATTTGATAGTGTGTGAGGGTATAGTTTTTCCTTCAAAGGCATTAAGGATATTCAATGAATCACCCTCTATAATGATCCTATTCTAGTTGATGTTTAACTCTAGTTGTAAACTCCAAAGGGCTATCTTACCCATGGGACCTAAAAAATTAGCCTACATATCCCTTTTAGATTTCCTTATGATGCCTCCTCCCCTTATAGGGATTAGGTTTCTTGTAGAGGCCCCATCAAAGTTTAATTTCACCCACCCCTCTAGAGGAACCTTCCATTTAGTTTGCTTATAGATTAAGTACTTTATGGATGGGCAAATAACCTATTGAAGATCCTAGTTTTTGAGGATGAGAAAGACAAAGGGGGGAGTATGGTTTTTATCTTTAGGAAGAATGGCCTTTCAATTTTCAAAAATGTACTGATAGAGATAAGGGAAGATGCTCTTTAGTTAGTGCCTTTTATTGAGGAATAGGCTATCATTGTAAATTTTCTAGATGCACCAAAACTAGTGGAGAAGGGCAAGGCACTA